>JAAAQI020124140.1:0-15054 GCA_011800005.2 Stichodactyla mertensii
TACGTTTTTTTCTTATGGCAACCTTCCACTCTTTAGTCATGTATGGAACGTCCTTCATCCTAACTTTCATTCTCTTCGAGGGAACATGCTCATCTAAGACAGTGTTGTTTGTAATCTTTCCCGAGAGAGGCCAAAAGACAAAGCTTTTTTTTGTGTCTTTTCCTCCGTGAGAATCAAAGCAACGAGAATCTTTTCCTAAAATATCATTTCAGTCGGACAGTGATGTCTTACCAAATATATTACTTAGTGTTGTTCTGTTTTGATGTTGTAGATCTTGAGGATTTAAGCTTATATTTTTTGCTTGTTCAGAACATGACATACATGTAAAAATAGAGAAAAGATTCCCCATTGCAATACGTCCTATTATCAAAGAAAAAATGTTTTGATATATTTAAAATATAAACTTAATGTTTTTTTTTTGAAGGATTCACATGATGAACAAGATCAAGAAGAAATAATCGAGGATATCAGTCAAGATAGCGAGCACTTGTTGCACCCAGGATTAGAGTTTAAAGAGCAAGTGCCAGCTGAATCGTGTGTTCCTCCTGTAAATGACAAAGCAACCCAACGTCCGACATTACCCCTTCTTCCCTACAAGAACCTTTCGGAAAGAGCGAAGACAGAGTCAAGGGCGGAAGTGATCGATACTCTGAAACGGGTTGCCTTGCAAATGGTGCATTTTGAAGATGAAGATATGAAAGAATTATTACAAGATATGTTTCAGAGTAAAAAGTGGCTATGTACTTTCCAGTTCCTGCCAATGCAAAGTGGTAATCAAGATCCTGTCCTCATGGCTATAGTTAAAGAGTACCAAGAATCCCTTGACAGTGAAAAGAGAGCAGAAATAAGGAAAAAGAGTGCCCTCCAAACAAAGAAAATTGCCATTGGCACCACAAAAAAGAACAGCAGGATCTCTCTCTCAGGTGAGCAGACACAAATTACTAATACAATTTATTTAAGAAAAACTTGTAAACTTTAGTTTTAAAATTTTAACTTTAAATTTTTCTGTGCTTCTTATTCTTATTCGTAAGTTATTGTATGCTTTTACCCCACTGTAGGGTAAAGGCTTCCTATTGATACAAAGGTTTACATTAGGTACCCCAAATTCATTATTTCTGGTACTTCAAGTTAACCACTTACAAATTATGATTTGAGGATGAACCTATCAGAAATGTATGTTATTTAAGACCCACAGGTACCAACTCCCGTAGTTAGAGGATGGACAAAACATAGCAAAAATTTTGAAAGATATATGTAAATCATTCATATGAATGTATTCAGGATGAAATGAGAAATTGATATTACATATGAGTGTGGTAAGAACTGTCATGAGGGATAATTCCAATATGGTAGTTTTGTTGTTGTTGAAAAGTTTAAGTTTTCATGGATCTTGCTATCTGTTTGATATCCAACTATCTGGTCATGGCAATAAGCCATTACAAAATGTAATGGCTTAATGCCTAGTTTTGTATAATTTCTGGAATTTAAAATTCACCTAACCCCCGATACAGTACATTCAGTACTGAGTGTACAAAAAGTGAATAAATGATTTATGAGATATTACTTCATTTGAACATTTGCTTTTAAGTTATGAACGTTTACATCGACATGACGAACATTCTTACCATTCTCCTTACGAAGCTAATTTACCCCTTTACAGGGCTCAATATTCTCCTCACGGAGCTCATTTATCCTTTTACAGGGGTCAAATATTATGTCATTGGAAAGATCTGACTTGGTTGAACATCAGTTCTGTGACGATCGTCCATTAAATGAACTTTGTTGACAAGCTTCGTGTTGCACATACAAACACGCCGATTCAGTTCTCGTTTTCTTGCGATAAATTCTTCTTAGAAATTGGAAATACTTTAAAGCAATTTTATTTAACAACACTTGACACATTCGATGAAACCTGTGCCTAGCTTGTTCCTTCATGATAAAATCGTTGCCCTTACCTTGTAGAAATCTTCCGAATTAGAAAACCCTGCAGTATGGAACGTTCCCCAGTCGATGAAAGGACTTAACCATCGTAGGCAAAGTGGCAGAGTTGACGAGCCAATGAGCAGCGAGTGCGCAAAACTTCGGAGAACATCGGCTATTCCGACCATGCGCCGCTTGCTGTGCACGTGGAGTGCACGTGGAGTGCACGTGGGATCCGAAAGCAACCTGAAGTTTTACTTTACTTACACCAGTGATCGGGAAACGCCTGCGCCATGCGCCATAGTCACATTTTCACTCAAAATGGCGCATTTAATCTAGTTTTACCGCGCCATTTGGCCCATCCGCTATGCACTTGTATGTTTACCTAAATAAAAATGCCATATACCTTGCCGTATGTAGTTATTTTATCGATAGAAAAAAGTACGAAAAATTCAAAAGTCGCCATCTTGTACGAGGACTAGGACCAATTAGATAAAACAGAGCCTGCGATTGGTTTGTATTTCAGCAAATAGTGTTTGGCGACAGAGCTCTCCAATGAATTTCAACACGATTTCGCGCGCGCATGGCCACATCTCGAATGTATGTCAAGTTTCATATACAGTAAACAATGCCACCGAAGAAAAGAATAAAGACTGCTGATCAGAGGACAATTCTTTCATTGTTTGGAGACAAAAGCTCATCAGGGTCTGTTGAAGATACTAATTCAGCACTGAATGAGCTCAATACACAAGACAAAGATCTTACATTGAACAATGACGATTCGAAATCCAAGAGTCGAAAATTTCAAGAAAGATGGTTAAAAATTTGGCCATGGCTGAAGTATGACAATAAAAAAATGTTTTGCACAGAGTGTATGAAGAATCGAAAGATAAACTCGTTTACTTCTGGTTGTGAAACGTTTAAGACCTCGTCAATGGTACGCCACGAGGCTACAACTGACCATCAAAGTAATAAGGAGACAACATTACTTCAAGCCGAAATGCAGACAGCTGTCGAGAACACAAAACTAGAAGAGGATAAAGCCGTCATGAAATGCCTCAAAGTTGTTCATCGCCAGAAATTCCGAACGAACGCGAGCTTCAACTATCTGAAACTTGACACTCTACGAATTGCCAAAGGCAGTATTTAGTAGAAGAAATGTATAGAGCTTTTTGTTATTTCCTTAAATTGTGTGTTTTACGCTTATGCAGGCCGCCTTCCCGGACTTTAGTTACAATAACATGCTCTCTAGCTTTCATTTGATAATAAATTTACTTAATTTATGTTAGAAACTACCTCGTTTGAGACATTGTCAAAATAATAATATAATTCTAGGATCGAATACAGAGACAGTGTTGTAGAGCCTCATACCTTGCTATTTTAAAACACTTGGCCTTAGAAATAGACGTTGCGTGTCTCTCTTCCTGGATCCTCGATCGAAGCCTCGAACATGCTTCAAAACAGTGACCATGTTTTTTATGAAATACTCCAAATATTCGCCACGTTATTGAAAGACTGAATAGGCATACCTTTGAAAATGTTGAGTGCGCCATTTTGTAACACAACGTGGTAGTTAACGATGAAATAGAACGGAGTTTTTCGCCTTTATTGTGGTTTCTTCCCTCCATTTTGAATAAATATGCTACAGGCGTTCTTTGTTTGTATGTTCAGAACTAGTAACGAGTGTAAATGGGACGTTTTGATTGGTTAACATAATTCTCGCGCGAAAATTAGATAAAAAATAAATACAGAGAAAGAAATACACATCTACCGTCCATGTAATAGATATATAATGTCCGATGAGCCACCGTTGAGAGATCCTTTATGCCTTTTTACTGATTGTCCCGAAAGCAAACTGAAATTTGTAAGGAAACAGCTTGAAAGCAGCAATGGAGTAGTGGCTTGGTTAAAGGTACAGTACAAGGCGTTCTTGGAGTGGCATAGTAAAAAGACTAAAGAAGTAAGGTACATCAATTTGCTGAATAAAATAATACCTGGAAACTCGATCCAGATAAACCAAGAAAGTGCACGGCTAGAAAAGCGGCTATACAACATTTATTGTGAAGTAGAAGAAGAAAGATAAAGGCTGAACTCAAGTGGGTCAGTTGATGTAAGAAACAGCTTACCACTCTCCTACAAAACATTATGCATACTGAAGCAAGACATCATAAGTGTTTCTCAATGGAACAGCTCAATTTGTTCTCTAAAACTGGAGATAGAAAAGGCCGCAACTGAAATTTGTACACAGAAAGAAAAAATGGAGGAAATAGAAAAAAAGAAGAGTTATTTATTCAATTAGTGCAGGAAAAAGAAAAAATGAAAAATTGCCAGTCTGACAAAGACTCCTTAACAAGTGAACACCAGTCTCTAAAGAAGCATTTACGAGAAATAGAAAGGGAGCAGCATGAGGCAGTAAGGGGATTGCCCATAGCAAAACTTAAAACAAAACAGTCACAAAATAGAAAACTAAAGCAGCTGAAAACAAGGGCCCAAAAAGCACTTTAGCTCCAAACCAAAAAGATTTGTGAAGTAGAGTACCTTAAGCTGCAGGATAAAGAAAGCTCAAAAGCATTCTTTGTTAATTTCAAAGAAAATAGCCCTTGCCAGTATTTCTACTCGCTCCTCCAATGCTTCCTCACCTGTACCACAGTCACTGACAGAATCTGAATCCTTTGTTCCTGAAACCCCAACAAACAGTACAACTTCCTTACAATTGAACACTCCACCTGATGATCCCCCCAGTACCCCACCCACTAGTGCAGAATCTGTAGATCCTGATTTGATGTCTACAGCAACAGGTCCAACAGCAAATACAACTAAACAGCCAAAATACTGCACACTTGATGATGATGAGAAAGGAAAAATAGAAAGTATTCTCTTTCTTTTGGACAAGTTTGGAGTGGGGGGTGCTTTTCTTCATGAGTTGACCTTGCAAACTGAAGGACTTCCCAAGTCGTACCTCATCAAACAATGTAGGAATGAATTGAATAAGAAGTGCAAGATCAAAACAACACCAGGGAAAGCTCCAGGTGCTCAATATTCCTTCAAATTTCTACTTAGTGATCATATTCGTGAAATGGTGAGAATTAATAGATCTCATACATTCTGAATTTAATGTTTTGAAAATATTTTTTTCAATTGAAATAATTTATATATGGCCTTAATTTTTCTTTTTGGTTTGGATTTTTACCTTAGGAAAAAAAAGGATTACTTAAGGATGAAAAAGTTAAGGTGAAAATTAGTGGTGATGGTGCACGGATGAGCCGCTCAAGCAACTTTGTTCTCCTGAGTTTTTCCTTCCTACAAAGTCTTGAAGATTTGCTGTCCTCTAAAGGTAATAAATTAATGAAATAATAAGAATAAGATTAATAAAAATAACATTATTATCATTGCTATTATTATTTTATTGAAAATATAAAATTATATTGATAATATAAACTAATAATTACATTTAATGCAATTATTTTGTTTTTTGTTGATTAGGTAGTCATACATTGGTTGTAGTGAATGGCCCAGAATCAAGATAAACTTTAGAACAAAGTTTTAAAGATTGTTTCGAGGAGATCAATGATGTGGCAGACTGCGGGTATATCAAAGTGGATGATGAGGAGATTGAAATTGAACTCTTTCTTGGAGGAGACTACAAGGTACTAAAAATATGTTTAAATGTTTAAAAATTTTGAAGAGAAAAAATCAAAACTTTTTATTTTGTATAAAAAGAATAAACAAGTTCAGTGTGTATAACTTTGGTATAAATTTCAACTTTTAGTTTCTTTTGATGGTAATGGGGTTTGGCTGCAGCTAATTCAGACTTTGCATGTCTATGGTGTAAAGTTTACAAGAAAAACAGGTGAACATTTTGATTCAATAAAAATCCATAACTATGTGAATGTGATTATAATATTTGCATGGATAAATCTATAAGTCAATATTTTTGTATTCATTAGAGGTGGCATGTGCAAAGAGGATGAGTACTATGACAAGGTACCACTCAAAAGGACCTTAGAAGAGATAAAGGAAATGGCTGCCTTGTGCTCTGGGCAGAATTTCTGTTGTGTGCATCAGCCTTTACTTAACATTCCTTTAGATCACATTATTCCAGATGAGCTGCACTTAATGCTGAGAGTCACAGACATTCTCATCAAGAATTTGATAGAGGATGCCATGCAATGGGATGACAAAGGCAAGGCTACTGGAAAAATGAGTTCTAAGGGAATGCACCTAGAGAGACTTGTAGCCACTATTCGTAGTTGTGGAGTCTCTTTTTCAGTTTGGGAAAAGGCTAATGCTGATGGAAAAGGCAGTGGAACCTATGACTTTACAAGTTTAATGGGAGATAACCAGAAGAAGCTACTAAGAACTCTCCCTGATAAGCTAACATCTGTGATTCAACCAAGCACTGAAAAGGATGTAGCTGAACTTTGGAAGGTATTTCATTCATTTAATTTGGATAAAAAGAGGATTATTTATTTAACTTTTTCGATATCTTATAAATTTCAAACTATATTTTTTCAGGCCTTTGGATATATTTCAACTACTTGTCAACTTTCGACCAAGTGAATGTATTGGAATACCGTAGAAAGGTAAGTATAACAATATGTTAGATCTATATGCATATTTCATACTTAGAATTTGTTCCCTCTGTATTCAGATCAAACAATGGATTGAGAGCTTTTCTAAGCTGGGTGACATAAGAGTAGGATATGGTCATGAACGAGTCACCTGCTATTTACACATGGCAGCATACCATATCCCAACCATGCTAAAGGATTATGAAAACATCAAACAGTTCAGTGGGCAAGGTAAATTATAACTTTATTAGTTTCATTATATTCAATATAATTGAGATAAAGGATTAAACAAAATACATTACATTGAATCCTGTCAACTTTAAATACAACTATTGTGAACTGGCTAGGAAATATTAATATATAGTTTAAAGCTTTAACCAATATATGGCCAGTTCATGATAGTTGAATTATGTAGCAAAACCTACCAATTATTTGCAGGTGTTGAAAAGAATGATGATGCTAGAAGGATTGTTCAGAGAAAGACTAATCATACAGAGACCCAGCAGAAATAATACGAACAGAGTACTGCCTTCATGCTCTTCGACATCATGGAAGACAACCAAGACAGTACACCAAGAGATGTCTTGTGTATTGGCAAACTGATATAAAGAAATCTAGGGGCAAATGCACAGGTATCAGTTACAAGAAACCAGTTGAGTGTGAGGTAGAGGAAATGCCAGACACAACAGTAGAACCTCAAGAGGTGGGAGAATTACCTACAATAGTGCCAGAAACCAGTGAAAAGCAAAACCAAAATAAGCGAAAAAGAAAGAAAGTTGCATCCTCAAAAAGAAAAAAGAAAGCAACAAACAAATAAACTGTAATTAAACATAAAGCCAAAGATAATTATAATATACTTGTATGTTTAATGTGCATAATGGTAGAAAAAACACCTACCGTGAAACAACACTGTACACTGTTTCATGCATGCAGTGTTTGTATTTTACCACAACAATTAGATATTACAAATTTTATCACTCCAAAACCTCTTCTGACAAACTAATAATTATTATTTATGTGAGAGTGCAAATCAATATAGCTGTGAAATAGCACTAACTGTTTTAGTACTAAAAGCACTTAATAAACAAATGAAAACAAAGGATTAGGTGCTAGTTTTTGCTTTCAATATTTGTGCTATTCAATGGATATATGGTTTACACACTAATATATATTTCCTATCAGTTATTTTGAATCATCCCCAAGGGCAACCCTCACAAATGATATGGTCAGTTTTTCCTGGTATGCCCTTGGGGCCACAACAAAAGAGCTATTATTTGCCAAGCAATATTTCTTGGGTGACCAATAAATATAATGCCTCATTTTAAAGGGATAAAAAAATTTAACCCCTTGCCCATGGGCATCTGGGCAACAGTC
The DNA here is from genome assembly GCA_011800005.2 of Stichodactyla mertensii. Classification (NCBI taxonomy): domain Eukaryota; kingdom Metazoa; phylum Cnidaria; class Anthozoa; order Actiniaria; family Stichodactylidae; genus Stichodactyla; species Stichodactyla mertensii. The sequence continues at coordinate 7,866 of JAAAQI020124140.1, forward strand.
CCAACCATTGGGAAAAAAGCGAGTTGGGAAGCTGCCTTTATTGACATAGTGCCAGCCATTTTTTATGTATCCCTTTCCCTGGAAGAGATATCTATATATATCTCCTCTCAAGAAAAGGGTCATGGGCAGGCGGCTTTTTGATTTTAGATGTTGCTCAACAGCAACCCTCAGCTTTGCCGTTTCCTCAGTAAGTACATCCAGAGATGGCTTGGGCGATGAGAACATTCTTAAACATAAACAAACTAATGTCAGGACTAATTCATAATGAATGTAAAAGCTTTAGTTTTGGTATTAACAAATATATATTTGTGATAGTTTTGATAATGTATAGTTTTACTAATGTCTATAACTCATGAAACGCATTTTATTCATTTATCATAAGCGGGTAACAAAAAAGATTGAGAAAAAGGTACAATAAATCATATGTAGGCTTGATTTTATGTGCATACCTTAAGCTAAATATGTTGCACTTAATTACACAAAGTTTATACAATAAATGTACAGCAAATACAAGCATGCAGATAAATTAGCGTAAGTTGTAAAGGGTTTGTATGATTAACTATCTATCTTGATAAAAAGCATTTTGTATGTAAACAGGGATAGAACATACGTAGTGAGAGGAAGATACCGAATACATTCTTCTGTAATATTTTCTTCTGGTTCCCACATAGTGTCATAAGGACTGTATCCTTTCCAATGTACAAGGAACTCATATGACTGTTCAGAACAATAACGTAGACAAATTTACTTTAGACACTATTAGAATAAAGAAACTATCTTACAGTTACTGATTTCAATAGCAATATTTGCATGACTTAAGTTAAATTGAGCTTGTTTCCTCACCTTTTTATCTTGTGAGCGTCTCTTTTGAACGAGGCGATCGACAGCCCAGAGTTTCCCGTGTCCTTTCACTCTTTTCCCCCGTATTTGCGGCAGAATATCCACAGAAGTAACATTTAAAGCCGAATAATATCCCTTCTCTCGACGAGACACCATGTTGCAAAGAGAAAAACCCTATAGTCACGTGATATCATAGTCCAATCATAAGCGCTTAAACAAAATTGTTTTATTGACATGACAAGAACTTATAAATAATTAGCTCCGCCCAAAATGGTTCGGAATTTCTGGCGATGTTATTGGATGGCGTCCGAAAATTTACCGCTTTCTAAATATAAAAGCCTTATAGAACTTCTTAAAAGACTTGGTGTTTCGGGACTAGAATGTCTAAAACTAGGCGAACGAATTGACTATGAATCGTATTACTCAGCAAATGAACTGCTCGAAGCAATTAGCGACGTGATAGATGAGGAAATTACCGAGAAACTACATTCATCTCCGTGTGTAACGGTGTTTGTTGATGAAAGCACTGATATTTCTAATACCAAGAGAATGACCATGACCGCAAGATATGTTGATCCTGAAACATCTCTTCCATCCAGTGCATTCTTACGAGATATTGAATATGAAGATGGAACTGGTTCAGGACTTGCATCGGAGATTATCAATGAACTGGATTATAGAAATGTCCCATTTGCAAAAGTCACAGGATTTGGTTCAGATGGAGCTAGTGTGATGACAGGAATTCACAAAGGGGTGCAAGCAGTACTAAAAGTTGTAATCCTCAAATGCTCAGTTTGCACTGTATGGCACACAGACTTGCATTATGTACATCCCAAGCTGCAAATGGCATCCCAGTCATAAAAAAATATCAAGAGTGGATAACTTCACTTTATTACTATTTCAAAAAGTCTGCTTGCAGGGAATCAGAGCTCCATAAAGTTCAGGAAGTACTAGAAAGTCCTATGCTAAGATACAAAGAAATACATGAGGTGCGATGGCTTTCATTTTATGAAGCACTGGAAGCTGTATACCGAACCCTTGATGCACTTATCACGTATTTCAATAGCAGGGAAGCATCAAAAGATCCAAAAGCAAAGGGACTTTTGAAAAAGCTTGCTACAACACAGTTCTTCTATATCACATATATGATGATGGATACCATGTCAATTGTGACTAGGCTATGTCTGGCATTCCAGGCTGAAGATCTAGATGTTGCTAAAGCTAAGGTTAGTTTTACAAAAACAACTATTGATTGATAATTTCCTCTTGCACAGTATTAGACATTAGAACTTTTTTCCAGGTACAACTTGACCTATGCTTGGCAGACTTGAATGCCTACTTATCTGGGAAGCAGACTTTCAAGACACATGTTGAACTCTTTGATAAAGATGTAAAGAAAGTGGGAGATCACTATGAGTACAAAGGGCACCGCCTACAATCCAGCACCATGAATTTTTCCTCACTAAAAAGTAAATTTGTAAACAGCCTTATTGCTAATATCAAGGCCAGGTACAAATTAATTTGAAAATTGTTCAGTTGTGGATTTTCAATTACATCACCCTGTTTATAAGATTGTTACTTTTGCATTGAATGATTATGTGTTTAATTACTTGATGTATAATATTTTTGTTAGGATTATTTGTGCTTGTATCTTTTTAGGTTTCCTCACAAAGAAATGATGGATGGCTTTTTTGTACTATCAATGAGAACTATAAACTTTGAGACTAATCTCCAAGATTATGGAAATACACAGATTGAACAACTCTTGAAGCACTATGGTGAAAAACAGGTATTCCTTTATCTATTTGCAAATTTAGTGTTAATATAAATGCAAGGTAGAAAATAATAAAAGGACAGTTAGAGTCCATAGTACAATGATACCTAACTCAGCCCTTAACCTCATGTAAAATACAACAAGCCTAACCTCAATGCATTTCAATTATAATTAAATATTGCTAACAATAGTTTCAGGATGCATGATGTAATCATAAAATTAAATATGTTTTAAAAATGTATTATGTTTAATCCTCAGGAACATAAACAAAACTCATCTCCCCCCTTGTTTCAAAGGACAAAGTCAGGGCCCAGTGGAGCACAGCAAAGACCATTGTTCACTCAGCCAAGTATCCCACTGATAGTATGTCTGGTTTGTGGGCACTGTTGACCAAACATCACAAGAAAGAGCTGGATCAATTAAGTTAGCTCAGATAGCCTTGACACTTCCACTTCACACAGCTGGTTGTGAAAGAGTCTTCAGTCAGCAGAATCTCATTGTGTCAAAACAAAGAAGCAGGCTTTCCCCTTTGCATAGTGACCAGCTAATCAGAGTGCGGACAGAAGGGAAGGGAATAGATGAGCATGACTTTGAGGCTTCTTTGAACAAATGGCATTCATCAAAGAAAAGAAAAGTCAAGACAGCAATAAAGCTGTAAACATTTTTGTTTCAATTTTTACTGAAGATTCTTATGAAATTATTAATATATCTGGCATTGAAGTGGGTCTTCTGATTTATCATTGTCATACTGAACATGTAATGATGTTTATTGCTCATTCATAACTACAGTATTATTGTGTTGTTAATAATCGTGTTACTCAGTCAGTTACCTGTTATCACTGATCACATGTAAAAATGTTGTGTTTTGTATAAAAAATGATTATTATTTTTATTATAAAAATAAGGAACATGTAATTCAATTATACAATTATTTCAGAAATGGGGAGTCATAATTATTTAAGTGCTACATGGTGCTTTAAAATTTTTTTATATAATTCTGGCCCCTAATAAATTAGCTATGGCCCATTGCACTCAACAATGGCCCATGATTAATTAAAATTTGGGGCCATAGTCACATTCATAAAATTTTAAACCTGATCACTGTTACAGAGGAATAAACTTTATGTCCTGTTATATCGTATGTCGCTTATTTGCTGTTAGTCAATACAGACCGATACAGATATGAGGTATATCGCCATAAACTCGATGACATGGTGTCTACAGCATATTAATATGCAATAGACACAAAAATCGTGAAGGTGTTGAGCAAATGGTAATCGATTGGATGGAGAGCAAGCCAGCTCCAGACGCCATTTTAAACCTTTTGTCTTGCAATCGTACTAGACAGTGTTCTTCTGCTCGATGTGTAATGGATTTAGGCTACAAAACTGTGAAAAGCAGCGATCAGGATGAGGGTTATTAGACAACTCATCTGAAAACATGTAGGTCTTAATGTCTTTTCACTACAACAAATGGAAATAGATCACATTGGCTAATGTGTTAACAGCAGGTTTCCAGTATATTTCAAGTGATCCGGTATATTTCAAATGATTGAAAGATAACATTGTAAGGAATCGAAATTTCAACACTCCCAACTGAACCAAACGCATAAATACCATCTCAATTTGTTCATTTCCTCATTCCGAAGATGACTTCCACTCAGGTTGTCGAAAGTCAGATGTCATAACAGTCTTTATCAAGACTACAATATACACCCAGAAGATCACACAACACCAGCATCATTTACACCCCGTTTAAAACGATTCACTTTCAGAAATAATATTGGTCACATTTTTTAATGTCTGATTAGGTGAAGAATTCAAAGCAATGTTTAGATATCTTAGAAATCATTACTCCTGTGACAAAAACAAAATCGCAAGCAAGAAAGTATCTGCAATGGAATAAAAGAATTAGATGAAGCGAAAGGTAGTGCTTCAGAGCTCTACAGTATGTCTTTATGTCATGATTAGACCCGCACATGAAGCCAAGAACAACTAGAACCAATGTCTTTAATGTTTATACAAATGAAAGTGAAGAAGGCAAAGAAGATGAAGATGAAAAGGAAAGTGAAGACGACAGCTCTTCTTTGTCAGGAGTTTCAAGCAGTGGCACTGGAAAGATCAAGTCTGAGACAACTGGAGAATGAAATACAGGAAAAAAACTGTACTGTGGATTTATGAAATATTTCACAATATACCTCAAGTTCTTTTTACATTTGTGTTTTGTTTTGCCTTCTGTAAGAAAATATATAAAATATAATGCACTTCAATATGGAACCAACCCCCCTCCCATCAAGTTATTTTGACCTTTTATATCAGCCCATCTGTGTGGTGTAAACTTCAACTGCAAATTTAAGTTGTCTTGAAACTCTTGCTAGTGGAAGTGATATTAACGAACTGTCACTCTCGTTTGCGACAATTTTCCTCCATTCTCCTTGCTTTATTTTCCCTGAACTATCCTCAGAATCCACAAAACTAGCTGGACAATATGCTCCAGTGTTAGTCTGACACAAGTACATATGCAGACAAACGGCTGCCTGGATTATAGCCTCAGCAGTTTCAACACTTGTTTGTATAGCACTACTAAAGATCATCCACCTTGCTGGTAGCATGCCAAACGCATTTTCAATGACTCACCTGGCACGGGAAAGGGGCTAATTAAAAATCAATTTCTCTTCTGGTAACATCGCAATAACCATTGCTTTAATGTAAAAGCTTCATCTCCCACGATGAAATAAGGTAAAGACAAAGTTCTACTATTGTCTATTAATTCTGGATCCAGAAGATTCATCTTTCCATTTTGGAATAACTTTCCCATCTCAGAATTTTAAAATAATGCCACTGTCATTGTAACACCCATAATCCCCAATATCAACATGGGTAAAAAAAAAATGGTAAATCAATTGCGAGTAGAACTATATTAAAAAAATCCTTTATAATTGTAGTATTGAGAGCTACCATGAGGAGCCCCGTACTATGCTTTTTTGTCTCAGCAGGGTAGGTAGTTCCGGTGAGAGAGGTGTATATTGGTTTATAATCAGTCCAATAGCAGGCATATTGATTGAGCATAGCTAACAACATGAACAATACTCAAGGTTATATGTACAGTACATATCAGCAATTGCACTGTTAATTAATAGGATAATTCTTTACATGGCCATACAAGGGCATTGGTGCCAGAATCAAACATTTGCTGCAACACTATTCTTGTTTATTGCTTCGCAGCCCGCTGAGCAGGCATGTTGAATCGTGTACTTTCGCCACTTCTTCACGAAAATAACTATTGGTACGCGCTAAATGCAGACTTGTGTGGCATAGAACCGAGATTATTTGCGAGGTATAACGTTTTTTGGTCTTTTAAAAGACAAAATTAGATGCATAAATACCAAGGCGATATCCCAAGCCGATGGACTAGAAGCTCCCACCAAATGGTTTTTGAGCTCTGGCTGCCTAAATCCCAGCAAAACTAGGGCAAATGATGTGCATGTATGCTCTACTCTTGCTTCCTAGAAAGCAAAGAAAATAAGGAAATTTTGAACGCTCTAAGAGATGTGTTCAAGTCCATAAATAAGCAGAGACTCCACGTCAATGGCTCCTAAGAACAACAGAAAGCCAGGAAAGCCAAGATCAAAACTCAATATCAATATAGACATTCGCCACGATTTGTCAAGCTTCATAATGACAGCGTTACCAAAACGAGCCACAAAGCCCTCGATGCCGCCGTCGTCTCAATCTCAAAGTGAAAAGCACGCCATCTCATAAAACGCCCGCCATTATCTCACAAAGCACCAGCATAGTAGAAATCCGTCCTTCTTTTGGCCTTAAAACTCTGTTAAAGAAAAGAAAAATCCGGAATAAAGCAAAAAATTTACTGTCTTTGTTAAAGAGCATCTGTGCTAGTTCATCAGAGTCGCTGGTCAACGTATTGTCAGAGTGTTGTGCTTTGCCAAAGAGCCATCCCGCAAACGTCTTCGTACGGGAAACGGTGTCGGAAGTCTTCTAACAAGTCGTTTTAAGAAAGGGGGTTAAAATAACCTACAGCGATCTCCTTTCTGATGAAACTAGAGAGAAACATCTGGCATCATTGCGAATTCCAGATTGGCAAAACCTGATTAAACTAGAGACGAGAACCTCTGACAAGAGCTGGCAGACGCTCCTAAATCGCACGAGATTAGGTCAAAATAAGGTAAGTTTAACAATTGGACAATTTAAAGATAAACTAATATTGTAATCGTACATGCACACTCTACAATCCCATGTAAGCTTTTAATACAAGAAATCATGATTTTCGTGAAACTGTACATTAACTCAGTATTCATACTTGATCTAGCCAATCAAAACTCAGAGTAGACAATGGAAATTAACTTTTAACCAATTATCAGATTATGATAATTTTGTAAACAAGGAACTCCAAGAGGGGTTTAATCGATTCCCAAAAGTATTTGCAAGCAAGAAGTTTGGCATGATGTAATTGCAGGGCTTCAAGTGACCTTTTACCAAAATATAGGGTCAAATTTTCAAAATTATAGGGCATATACAGGGATAAAATAAAAATAATAGGTAAACATAGGGTCCT
>JAAAQI020124151.1:0-15049 GCA_011800005.2 Stichodactyla mertensii
TGATTCCAATTGAGTTGAATGGCTTCATATTATAGAAGATAGAAAAAACCAGTTTAACTAAACACGGTTCTGGTGTGGAGTATTGATTTGTTTTGTTAATTGGCTGTTCGTTTAGTAGCTTGTATGCGTGTTTGCATGGGTGCTCGTTGATTTACTGGCTAGTTGGCTTGCTTGCTTGATTTCTTTGCTTGGTTGTTTGTGTACGTGCTTGCTTGTTTGCTTGTTTACTTGCTTGTTGGTTTGTTATTGTGTTTTTTTGTTTGTTTTTGGTTGCTTGCTTGCTTTGCTTGCTTTGCTTGCTTTGCTTGATTGCTTGATTGCTTTGCTTGCTTGCTTGCCTGTTTGTTTGTTTGTTTTTGTTTGTTTGTTTGTTTTTGTTTGTTTGCTTGCTTGCTTGTTCATTTGCTTATTTGTTTGATCAAAGCGTTAAGCCGTACACGGGACGATTCGCAACGACGATTTTTGACACAGAAAAGATGGCATGAAATAGAAAACTGAAAACACGATCATTGTATTTTTTTAATACAAATTCTTTGAAAAAAAAATTGTTGAGCTGAAACTTCGCATTCTTACTAATACATCGGGATGCTCTTTTCTTTTTCTGGAGTTTATTTTGACACTGGTGCTTGATTAAGGGGACCTTTAGCATGCATAACGCCTATTGTGAAGATCGATCCGGTCGTCAGTCGTCTGCCTTACTAAGTGGTACCGCGCTCTCTGTTAAGGGCCTCCTACTGACCTAATGGAGACAAGCTGCTGGTTAAATATACTCTAAAATCAACTTTGAAAACATAGTTATAAAGGATAAGATACATGTTAACAGGTTTTTATCAGATGCACGGCTTCCTTGGATTAGGTTAAATAAACAAATAACGAGGAAAAAGGCGGTTTCGTTTCGACTAGAAAACTTTAAGATGGCTCTATATATGATTTATTTAATATATTTTGATTTAGAGCCCTTTCCGTGAACGGTATTGTGAAGAAGCTGACAAGTCAACAATAAACTTAGCAGCATCATAATTCTAAAACGGCTAGATTTAATTTGTTGAAATTCACTCGACAGCAAGGCATTGACTCAAAATATTTATCGAGACCGGCTCCGAAAACTGTTTCTCGGGATTTCCGCATAACATTAGCATATTAATGACGATTGCCATGCCACACCCACTATTTGAAACTTCAATCATTTGGTGAACATATGTGCAAATCGTTTGACTGGAAAGAGAGAGAGTTGTTTTTTGAGCGCTCTGAACATTGCTGATCGGAGCTTAAGAAAACTGTATAGAGCCACCTTAATTGTTTCCTTGAGGTTTTCTTAAACGTTTTAATTAGTTTTTGACTTCTACCTTCCTCACGAAAAAAAATGCTTTGAAATAATATTTATATAATTTTATTGATATCTATTTATATTAATGGTAGTATGTCATATTTTAGGAGTAACTTCCTTTCCAATTTTTTTTTCTTCTTTGCCTTTCCTCCTAAATGGAAATGAAGCATGGAAGAGCGCTTGATTGTTTGTTTAAAAAGTAGACAATTAACACGCCACTTGATACAAGTAAGATTAACTAAGTTATTTGTATAATTAAGTGGACCAAAAAATAGCGAGAATTTGGAGAAATAAACTAGCGTTATTCATTATCACGAGAAGTAAAATCCAATGAAGACACTTTAGTTTATTTCTTGCATAGATAGATGAATGGTGAATGACTACCATGAAGTAAGCAAAAATAAGCGTTAGATCTTAAAATTTACTTAAGTTAAAAGTTAATTGGATTTGAAAGAATAATTGAATCGATTGAATGGATGGTCTACTTTTTTTATAAACTATTCCACCCTTAGGCGAACGCAGAGTCGATCAAACTTGAGATTTTATTTTGCTTAAAGTGGAAACAAATAGAAAAAGATGCATGGACGAGGCTTCGTGCGAAATTACACTTTGTGACTCGAAACGACTGACATTTCTTTGACTTTTTCTGTCGCTTAAAAGTATAATTTTACAAGTAAACTGCGAAGTCATACAGAAAACAGTGACAAGTCAGTCGTTTCACGCCCTCAAGCGTGATTTCGCACGAAGCTTCGCCTTCATGTATTTTTTCGAGAACTCGGAAGACGGCTAAATCTCTTTACATATACTTTAAAACAAAATAATTGCCATGATATACTTTTTCTTAGCCCTAAAAAAATATTAATGAACTAACTAGACTAGGCACAGTCGGTTCAGTGTGAAGAAGAACCATATTTTTGAGAAAAAAAGGTAAAAGTTTCTTTATTCATGTCCTCTGTATGCCCAGATGCGTTTTGTAAAGCTTCCCTCGCTCCCTATGGACTGATGGAGCTAAGCCGACGATAAATTAGTATGTCTTGTTTTTCAAAATTTTCCTCATTGGAGGGCATAATGTGCATACAATGATTCATTTAAAACAGCAGAGGTCACCGAGAGTCGAGACGGCATGTCCAAGAGCAGTAGTTGGTTTTTCCAAATAAAAAGGTATGCTTCTGGATGGGTCATCTCCATAAAGCGTGGTGCAGAGCTAAGTCAATGAGGAGAAAAATTTCGACGTTACTTAAATCATCTCAGCATGACAAATAAATCATTCAAAATATACAACATTCAGTATTAGTGAAGAGTTTGTTTGGTCCTTTTTGTAATTAAAAGGTCGAGTGCTCTAGCTTGATAGCCCTGGATAATGCAGTCTGAGGTTTTTCGCTCTTGTAGTCTTCCGCATAACGTGGGAGGCGAAGCATTCGAAGGTCAGAATTTTTTTCAAGACTATATATGCTGGATACTCTGGCGCATATTCGGGAAGATTGTTTAAGCTTTTATATATCAAATAAAGAAGTTGTTTAGCCGTTCGTTCATAACATAACGGGTGCAATGACCAACTCGAAGGCCATGTTGTCTCATGGCAATTGTCCACTATCAAGACAGAATGTAGTTCTAATATTCCTAATTAGATTGTGTCACTCCTGTCAGGGAAAAAAACGAATCTTGAGATTGAAATCCACTAACAAATCACTATATGATACAGTCAAACTTTATGAAGTATTCCGGCCTAAAAATAAATAAAAGAAATAGTTCTGAGCTACGTTGGTCTTGTCGGTAAAGTAAAAAAGGATTCACATGACAATCGTGTCTTAAAAAGGAAAAGCTCCAGTATTTTCATAACGGCGTTGAAGCGAATCTACCTTCATCCTGTCTGCCATCTGTACAAACGATTCGAATTTATAATTTTTATGTAGTAATTCTTCCTACGTACTTGGAAAAGGAAAAATGTTTTGCATGAGTCGGACTTCTTGGATTTTCTGGGCTGAAATTGTGGCCTTGCGTTCGTAGCGGATGTTTATAATTTCCTACGAAATTCTAGCTCAATAATTAGTACATTATTATTTTATAGTGAGAACTCTTCGGAAACAAACAAGGAATAACCGCCTCAAGTTATCATTTTACCTTTACGGTAAATACTTGTTCCGCCTTAACATTAGCTGTATGAGTTACTCGTTGCATGGTGGGAGGGTTTTTGAACCCATGGATTTACGTAGAAAAGAAGGCTCTTTTTTTTCTAAAATGGCTACTCCCATTCTCTTATTTTTCGAATGTAAAAATAAAAATCTCTAGCAAGGGGGGATACAACAAAATGGCGAAATAAAAACATAAGGGCTTTAAAAGGAGACGATTATAATAACCATAACAGTTATCAGGCAGGTAGCACTTCCTGACTTGGTGGGCTTTTCAAATGCTCTCGGCCTGTATCGTTCGTTTTCCATGCCTGCCGAATCAAAGCACATCAAAGACGACCGCCTTAGCGTTTAGGGGGTCATACAATGCATTCCGCCTAAAATCAAAAACCTATGTTGAGACCAATGCCGGATGAATTTTCTACCTGATGAGAGGGTAAACTAAGCCAGGGTGCACGGCCTAGGCGCTAACAACGATAAATTTCCGACGACAATGATCAAGATATAAATAATAAGTTAGCAAAAATAGTATTCAATCTCGTAGTTTACGTTTGAGTTCTGTCCCGTAGATAGAGTAGCACTAGAGAGCAAATAATTCTAAAATAAGATGGTGTATTTTTATGTATTCAAGGAAATTAGTGTTTGTTTACCGTCACCTATTTAAATATAAAGTGTGCGACACAAAAGTCTGAACACAAGAGAAAACGAAATACAAATGTTTCACAATCATAGCAGTTAATGTCACTTTTTAGTGAAAGAAAGTAGACCTTTCCCCAGACTAAATTTGTTAAACATAACCGTTACCACAGTAATGTGAAGTATACTAATGAAGTATGTTTAAGTGAAGTAAAGTTAAACGCTATCAGTTTTCGCTAACTGCCCATTAAAAGGATTATAAAGGTAAATCGACCACTTCATATTCATGGGATCTGTTTTGTTTAAGAGTGTTTAAATTTTTGACGATAAGATTATTTTTTTCAATTCATAGAAACAATTAAAATCAGTTTTACTTCCTTGATATAAAGCTACTTTATAAACCTTGTCCTTTACCATCTTCTGGGTATTCTTAAGATTTTAGAACTTGAAGACAGATATAATCTTCGGTAAAGTACCGCTAGTTTTCAACGTGTAAACGAATCCGTCAAGGAGAAGATATTGGCACTCGTACCCGTTAATTTAGTTGCCGAGACCACCGAGTTGGTCTCGACACGGATAACGTCAAGCCACCGTACCAAATACATCAGGGTCGTGAAGAAGGATGTTTTCTGGTGATTGATCCCGCATTTTAACGTAAAATTTTGATCCCTGATCCCAAAAACTCACATATTTTGATCCTTGATCCCATAAAAATATTCTGATCCCGTGCACATCTGAATTTATTTATAAGATCCCGATCCCTCTTCTGTGATCCCTGATTCGGACTTTATTCCAAGCAGTTGATCCCTGATCCCATATCCCTCGTCGCGCGGACCCTGAAATACATAGATCCACTCAAATAAATAGCTCCAAAAATCATGCCGCTACAAGTTTACCCAAACGAATATGGCAGGTCCGACAAACAACATTATAATCCTCTCGATTTCTGATCAATTTTTAGCTTTTATTGTCGATTCTTTGTATGTCTTCTTAGGATACATAATATCTGGACTTGTTAAACGTAGAAAATGTAACTATGGAGCAGTGGCACTATGAATTATACGGGACCGTCTTTTCTGTGCGTATAAATGAGGTTTTAAAGCGGCGTATCGTTCCGTGACCCGAGCAAAGCAAGTTTCATCGGAAGAGGCGGAGCCGACATAATACGAACATTAAACTTCTGTCATCAAGCCTCACAAAGGCCAACTTCGTCATTTTCAATGAGGCATGGCGAGAAGACGCCTCGGTGTAACAGTGAGCAGCAGAAAGAACAACGATCAAATGGCCTCAATGTATAACAATCAATCTTAGTACTACAATTTTTTATTTGAGAATAAATTTTAGGAGAAACACGAACTATTTAAGGATTTCTTAGCTCGGCTCTCTAACTTCCTCTTCATTAGGTCACAATTTGAGCCTCCAAAATGGTGAATGAAGGTAGGTAAGTAGATAATTGAGTGAGCTCTTCTATTGGTATTATACAGATCCATGCAGCGTCAACAAATAAAGGCTGTAGTGCCCCCTATGATCAGGTGTCAATATGTATAATACACCACATGCCAGTATCCAAGAGCTTCGATCACCATGACATTTCCCGTTAAAAAACAGCAAAAGAACAAAGACTCCAAGTACCGATCATTTCAAACGTATAATATTCCTGCTTTCAAGGTCATGGAAATGTAGACTTGTCTGTTGTGGTTCGGAGGGCGAAGAGTTTTGGGGCGTCAAACGATTAATGGCTGTCGATATTCTGTACCATATGTGTGATGTATTAGCTAGCCTGGGTTATTGAGTGATCGCATGGACAGCCTGTTGCCAAAACATATAGCAGAATAACCAATAGATAGAGTTTAGTGGTATCAAGCTGGGATTCGAGAGAACAGCCCAGATGCATCCCATTCAGCGACAAACCCCGGCGATTCGTTTAATCGTTGTAAGCGGGCAGGTTTGTGAATAGCAGCGCGGTTTAAAAGCGAGTTGCACGTCGAAGGTAATCACTTGACGCTCGCAACGACACGCTAAACTAGAGTATTGACTGAGAGTGTCAAGCATGGACAATATATCCATGTACAGCCAGGGAGGAACGCATCAAGGTATTGAAAGAGCGTTGGCTATTGATCCAACTAAGGAATCGCCGTTTGGCCTAAGTCCTTTCCCCGAAGCAAATCAAAGCATGCTTACCAGAGGACTTCACTTACCTCATCGAATTCCGGAAACTATTTACAACCCCAAGTCAATGATAGGCAGCGAAGGGCCATCTTATTCGTTCCAGTCACATGTGAATCAGATGCGAACGTCTTGCTCATCTTCAAACCACGATTACCCTCTAGTTTCACCGTCAGGGATTCCACTTGGACATAGCATGTACGACTCGATTTCTAATGGTGGCTCTCGTTACCCACAATGTCCAACCAACTTCAGCCCAATCGCCTTGCATCAACCCAAACCAGAGATGAAGTCTCACGGACGAAGCTGGATGTATCCTCAAATGCCAGTCCCACCAGACCTTGAATCACAACAAAGACCTTATGGACCATTTCGTAGTACCAATGAAGTCGGCTATCCTAGAGTGGATCTTTACTCTCAACCCTCGTTCGTCTATGATCACCATCGTCAATTGCCTCACCACCAGAACATGTATTCCTCGTTTGTCAGTCCAAAAATTATGAGCTGTGAATGGATCGATCCGCAAAACTATGGAAAAGGCAAGATATGTGGCAAGCAGTTCAGTATCATGCACGATATTGTCAGACATATTAACGACGAACACATTAGTCAAAATGATTCACCTTTACACGTCTGTCATTGGCGAAACTGCACAAGGAATGGGCAACCGTTCAAGGCCAAATACAAACTTGTGAACCATATACGAGTCCACACGGGAGAGAAGCCGTTTCCATGTCCCTTCCCCGGTTGTGGTAAACTCTTTGCTCGCTCGGAAAACTTGAAAATACATAAGAGAACTCATACTGGAGAAAAACCGTTTATTTGTGAACACCCTGGATGCGACAGGCGCTTCGCAAACTCGAGCGATCGTAAAAAGCACTCCCACGTCCATACATCTGACAAGCCGTATTATTGTAAATATCAAGGGTGTAATAAAAGCTATACTCATCCTTCGTCTCTCCGAAAGCATATGAAACTGCACGGGCTATCTCCTTCGCCGCCTCTACTGCTAGAGCCGAGTAACAGCTCAAGCCAGGAATCCCAAAATCCTACTTCCCCATCTTCATCTAGCGTTCAACTTGGTGTCAACTCCTCCGACAGTACTAATTCTACTGGAACTAGTGAAAACCGAGAAAGGAGTCCTATTTGGTTTTCGTGCTAAATTGATCAATACCAGATGAAAATTTTATTCGGAGTAATATAAAGAAAACATAGGTTAAAGTTTGGAACTGTGGCTTTAATCTGAAAATCGTTGAAGTACATCAAGATCTCAGTTCTTCGTTTAGTCTGAAAAGACAACCATCAGCTTCTCAGAGTTAATTGTGCTGCTGGCTTTGATGATAAGCAGTCCTAAGGAAACTAGAGGAGATAAATCGTGCAGTGCACTGACTTTGAAGCTCCCATACCAAGAACTCACACTGCTTACAACCAGCTAGAGACATGTAACCAACACATCATCGAATTCTTAATCACACCAGCTACACGTTAAAAATGGTCAGTAGAAAGACACTGAAGAACTAGTTCAACCTAAAGGTTTTTCTAAGGCATCTAGAGTATTGACCTTAGTTTCTAGTTAATAAGATTTGTCTCGGAAATAATTGTAAATATTGATAAAAGTTAGGACCGTCACTTTGTGACGTGAAACTTCACTTGTTTTGCTTGAGTTGTTTGAAATCGTATTTTCGAATTCCATGCGTAAAGAAATTTTATTTGATTGAGGACCCCCGACGAGAGCTGTCTCTTCGGCAAGGGTCTCTTTAGAAAAGACATGTATTACAGACTCAAACGGAAATATCTTAGCAAAATTAGTTTACTCATTGAGAGGTTCTACATTTTTGTGGATCCAACTGGCTTAGTTTCTTTGCAAACTCATTGTTTTAAGTATACGGATTCAGGTATAAATTACGATGCGTTCATTGGGTTTGAATAAAAGTCGGTTTCATTGAAATTCTCATGGTCTGTTTTGCCTAGTGAGCTGATATTAGATTAGATATATAGATCCACAGCGATACAAAGTAGGAATAAATACAATTTACAATTTCTTAAAAGTTAATACACCATTTGACAACTCGACATCCATCTGTAGTAGCTGTTAGCTCCATCGCAACTTCTAAATAATAATATGCGATTTATAGATGCGTATATGGCCTGGCCAGCTCTGCTTGTCTGTGGTTGTTGGCGATTCATTATCTACAGAGAAGCCATCTTCGTCACTTGTCTCAGTAATCAAGTTTGTCGTATTCCATCTGATAGGAGACTATAAACTATTGCTCTGTGAGTTCCTAATTAAGACCGAAGCTTCTTAATAATTCAGTAGAGTTACCTCGACCAAAGTAGCTTGGGTGTGGTACTGGATGTTTAATAAATGGACTTAATTCATATAGCTATTTTTTCGTCTTTTTTGGGGCAGTATAGCTCAAGACACTTCAAAGACGTAAACTTACAAATAATGGACAAACTGTTTGTTTTAGCACTGACACCTTTTCTTCCTACTTCGACAAGAGTTACAAAGAGGCTCTCTCTGATATTGTACAGAACTTAATTCTGTTTATTTCTTTTTGTAATAACGCATCCAAGGTGACTCCTTGATTTTTACAATTAATAATAAAGTTTGATACAAAAGTGGAGTAAATCTATCTCGTATTAACGCCACAAATCGTCAAATTGTCATCGAGAACCGAACACTTCCAGCCCCGTCCACCATGTTTTAATCATTATCATGAAGCAAAGCGAGAACTTAAGCTACGTTGATATTTGAAAACGAAAAAATAGTCTTGCTTTTACAGCGTTAAATCCTTATTGTAAGAAGAAAATTCTGCAAAACAAACCGGCCCATTTCATCCATGTTTTTGGCCTTTGAGAGCTAAGACTTCGCTTCTACCTCATCATCAAAGCTGGAGTGTTTATTTAGTAGGCGTGAGATAACAATCTGTTATTGCCTCAAACTTATGATTTATCCGTCCAAAAATAATGTTTATAGAAGCTTAAAAATGGCTTAGTTGAGAAGAAACTAGGTTGAAATGGGGGGATTCTTTAGAAGCAGGAAGAAAATAACGCCGAGTTTGAACAGTTTAACGTGCAAATATGAGTACTGTAAAGAATCCATTATCACTTAGAAAGGATACTAGTCAAAAATCAGTGCGCGCCAAAGCATTTACTTGACAAACAAGCTAAATAGTTATTTATTTGTTTTCGCACAAAATAGTAGAGAAAAATTTGCGAATGCTAGACCAGATGTGAAGTTTGGCCTTTGAAAAGGGGGCGAGCAAACATCACGTCGGCAGCTTTTGCCAAGCAGAGAAACGCTCACTACTGCACTAACACTATGAATTCTCTGCTACAAATCTCGCGAAAAATAAGAAGCTGATACTGAATTATTATGTGCAATATCATTTCACATATCAATATACTTTACAATTTCTTTTTAACGAACTTTGAAAAGTGCCAATTGAACTGAGGACTCAATTCATCCGCTCAATGCAAATAAAACCAATTTCGTTTTCCTAGCAAGAAGTCCTCATTTTAGGACTTATCTAGAGTTCATATGAAGTAGTATCTCGCACGTTTCCAAAGGCCACATTCAGTTGTACATGGATTAAGCAGCTGAAAGTATTAAAGCTAGAGCAGAATAGGCACCAGGGGCTCTGATTGAGTATACTTCACGCTCAGTTGCAATAAAATAATTTCAGTACATCAGACCGCAAGTTTCATCTGAAAATCAAATGTGATTACTACTGGCTTTATTATCTGTTTATTTGGTTTTCATCCTTTGGGGACGCGAAAAACTAAGAAAGACCCTTTGTTTTCTGCTGATGCAGGAGTCATGGAAGCATTTTTGGAATTTGTTTAGGCTCGCGAAACTTTGTGTTTTTGGTTCGAAAAGAAATTCGTATTTTCCAAAGGCGGTATTCTTTGAAAGAAACATTCTGCTCTTTGTAGTGGGGAACTGTAAACTGATGTGTTTTTAATGTTTCAAAATTTGGTGTTCAAATTATTTATTTTAGAGACTTCAAAGTAAGATCGGGAATGGAAAGAATGATAAACAGATTTCGCAACTCTCGGTCGGCCAAAATTCATGCCAGTTTATGATAAAGTCTCGCTTTGTTCTCAGTATTGAATTCTGTTGTAAGGTCATATATTAAATCCTTAAGGTGGTGTTTTAATGTTTTTCTTCTTATTATTGTTGTTCGTATGTATACATCTTTACTGCTATTGTTGCTTACGTTGGTCCAGTGTACACCAACAGCCCAAATTAATACGCAACACGTCGCACGTCTATTTGCCGGGACGTCCTACTATACACCGACTCCAAAGGTCAAAATATTGAGGCGCCATTCAGTCATTCCCAAAAGGCACAGTTATTTTAAAAAATACTTCCATCAAGCGAATTAATTGTGTTTTTTATTACTTTTATTAAATCTTCTTGGATTATATTCTAATTCCAGGCTAAAGAGGTTGAAATTCACCCAAAATTTAGGCTAGCATTTGTTCCCTTTCCCAGCTGAGGTTTCTCATTGTTTCAGAGCATGTCAACCTGAAGCGCACCCTCCTTTTTGTAAAGAATACAACAGTGACACTTCTTGCTCTAATTCCATAAAAAAAACTAGTGAGTCACGTCAAGGCCTACTGTCTTGCAACTATAGTTTTGGTTTCAAGAATACATATTCGAAAAGCCAATCTTTGAATAAACGTTTGAGGATTTGAAGCAGTTTCAACATATAGCGTTGGTTGCACTTTATACTGAGTCGGTTGTTTAATACAAATAGGACAATAGCAGAAAAGGGGGCGTTTGCTTGCCTACCGAGTCGGTTCTAAAATAATCACCTTTGAGATCGTTACTGGCAAACCATTTCTGGGCTCTTTACTTAAATTAGCCCAGAAATTATTGAATAAGAAAATATCCAAATTACCAGAAACGCAGGAAGCAAGTTATTCGAGAATGCAGTGTTAGCCCTAAATGAACACTCCCCAAGAAGGAGTTTATTAAACTAGTCTTCCGGTAAAAAGAAAGTGTCTAGTAGACTTGCGGTCTTTATTGAGGCCTGATAATTACAATTAGTACAAAAGCACTTCCTGAACCCACGCTTAAGCCTGTGGATTTGGTCAAAGGTACACAGGGATTAAGATTTACACTATATAGTGTTACACGAAAGCTGCTTTAGTAGAAATGATCCCAAATGCACTAGTGCAAAAACACTGGCAATTCTTTCTCCTTAGATGGGATTAAAAATAGTTTTTGTCCCAACAGATCAGTGAAACTTTTCTTTAATCATAAATTTCAGACCAGCAAACTCAAATATTAAAGTGTAGGACGGAATTTAATGTGGGGGAAGTCCAATTTCCATTTCATCAATTAAATAGGTCTTAAGGTAATTATTTCTTGCTGAAATGAAGGACTTAATTTTGTTTCAAGAATTACCTTAGAGGTCCTCGAACACACCCCGTACTTTATCGTTATGTTTGCTAACTTAAAGGGAAAATTTATGAATAGTCGAATACCAACGAATCTTTACCTATATTGCCCATATTTGTTAAAAGAAAATATTCCAAAACAATATAACAATTCAGTTTCATTTTGGAAAAGATGTGAAGACGAATCGCCTTGTGACTTCTACTCGTTGATTTTCATTTAACTGAATGGAATTCACTGATTCTAAGTAAAATATATTTGGTAAACGAATAAAACAAAGTGATGAGATAAGTTCAAAGAATAATATACAACGACATGGTTATGTAATAAATTTTATTTCAGAATTTAATTTTCCTTGAGAGACTCGGAAGATCTAGGCCACGTATTACCGCACTGAAAAAGAAACAATACACTTCATTTGCAGTTTCGGTATCTTATACAAAGTCTTTTTGAACTATTTCGGAGTCGAGGATTACTGCTTTAAACAAGATGGGGATCAAAGTTAGGAAGACTTCTTAGATGTTAGGCATTTGATCTAAACCGAATTAACAATCGAGACAGTTTAAGGACAAAAACAATCGGCAAAAATGCTTCGTCGCGAACATAAATCTCAAGCAAGTTAAACCGAATGAATAACAGCTTTATTTCTTTATTTAAGTAAAGAACAACCGTAAATTAAAAAGCCTTCTCATTCTGAGAGTACCTATCTTAGGTTCTTAAAAGCTACTTGGAAACATTTGAACATTTGGACGCCAAAGGAGCATGAGAATGTTGAAAGGGTCAGTACTTCCTTACCCAAAACATTTTGTCTGTGTCAAAATATTTTTGTTCTATTTAATGTACCTTGACAAGGAGATGGTTGTTTAAATGTTCATAGTCGACTAATAATTCAGTTTTTATTGACATTTCGTTTGACCTACACCTCAGTATTTCATAAAACGTTATCACAGCCAAAAGCAACAAGCGACAGGTCGCAACGGAAAGCAATCTTGATATCGTATTAGCCGAGTTTTCGGGCACACATTTGAACTTCCAGTCTGCCGCCATACATTATAAAAAGACTAAAACGAACGCGTCTCAGAATGGATGAACTACTGAAAAAATCACCCGAAGGCTTTGCGGTCTTGGCTTGTTGCTTTCGGCTGTGACAACGTTGTTTGAGATAAGTTTATATGATGATAAAACTCTAGAAAGTTGTGTCCGGGACGTAGATATCCCAAATAACATTATAAATCTGGGTAGTGAGTTAAAACTTCTTAAATATCAATAGAAAGATTCTCAGCTAGGAAAGAAATGATAGATATATATTCAGTTGGTCACTAGCTTGACAGGGAACTCGGAAAACGAAAGTGATGCGTCCGTCTGACAGAAGCTATCTTAAATATTGAGCATAAAAATTAGAAAACAGGAATTGTATGAATAGCATCTCATCTTCATGGAATAAAATAAATAAATACTATATAGTTACATGCCTTAAACAATATTAAGAATGAATATAATATAAATATGGGAATCGAAAATAGGAGAGAGTACGAAATAGCCTTTTGTTTAAAGTTGTTTACTAGACTGGTTTTAGCCGTTCTTATCTTTTGAATTCCAAAGAAAATAGAGAAATAAATCACTGAATTTAACTAACTGTATACAGATATAAAAGAGAAATCACTTGGTGTATTTTAACATAACTGTCGTTTTTTTTAATGAGAAAGTCCGACAAATGTTTGCCTAAGAAAAAAGAAAAAAAGAAAAAAAAAATCTTTTAAAATGAAGACAGCAAATCCAAATACATGTTTCACTTCTAAGTCTTGCTTGCTTTTTAAGAAAACAAAAACACTAAAGGAAAATTTTAACGAAATGTTTTAAAAACTACCGTAAGAAGCGTCCAAAGCATCTTGTCGATATAAATCGTTGTTGTTTTAATTAAGCTTTCAAAGAAAATCAGTAAAAATGTGCAATGATTTACAAATGAACACAAGAAAAAGTACAAAATCTTAGTACCAAACGAATTTACCTTTCGCTTTCTGATCTGAATTATGGATGTATAACTTATAGTTTTCCTATTGAGGTAAGCTTAAATGTCCATATGGAAGAACAAATAATGGAATTCATGAACTTTATAACTTAGCACTACAAAACTATCAGTGAAAAATGTAGGATACTAAATTACGTGGATGTCATACAAGTCCCATAGAAACAATGCCTTTAATGACACTAGCTTCAAAAAGCTTTAGTTAACAAAAAAATCCATGTTAAAACTGTCTCTTAGTAGGAACATTAAGCTTAACAGCCCATAAGACCGACGCGTGAAACCAGAGACTTTATCATCCGGGTTGCAAGTTCATGCCCCTTTGAAAAGTAAGGAGCAATAGTCATTAACAAAACTAGTTTATTGTTTTATCTTCTATTTTGGGATGATTTTCAATGAATAATTTTATTGCTGGTTCTTCAAAGAAGACAAACGCCAGCTTTCTAGAATTTTCGGAACAAATCTCATTGTCACCAGTAGGCTGTTTTAATATTTCCCCTGCTATTTTAATAGGATTTTCAAAAAAAAAAAAAAACCTATTGCCTGTACTTTTGGGAAGATAAATAAGCTTTTCTGGGATTGTTGCAAGGAGTCATAATACGGAGTTGTGCGTGTGAACGTAGCCATATGTTGGGAGAACACTCACTGTAGTGATCACACATGCAATTCACAATAAATGACAAAGGCCAACCAAAGGGGAAACCTGGCAACCTTATCTTTAATGCTTTATTTCTTATTCTTTTAGCTTTTTCCTCAAATAAAGTTTCCTATTTCCTATGCTCTAATCTCTGCACACATCACAGAATTTTCTTAATTCTGGTTAATTCTCGCAAGATTTTTGCTGTAACATTTCTTGTCAGTAAACTAGAACTGATTTATAGAGTTCTTGATTTGCCAATATTAGTGTATATATACGATGTACTTAAAGTTTACTAACACACTCAACTTGCTATGAAAATACTTTAATTACTGAACTCAATCCTTCACTTCCCCCAAACCTACATCTGTCTTTTTCTGCCTAATCTTTGCCTTTTTTCGTGATGTCCTTTCTTTCCAAGGAGGAATTAAAATATTTTAGCATTCAATTCTTCCATTTTTAACGCGCTCGGTCACTTATTTATCTTGTCTTGTTCCCTTCTCCTTTCCTCTTCTTCTTTCTTTCTTTCTTTGTTACTATTCAAGATTTTTCCCGAAGCTGGTGCTGTACAATAGGACATGAAGTCCCCTTTTCGCGGTACATTCTTTCCTTCCTTCGTTCGTTCGTTCGTTCGTTCCTTCCTTCCTTCCGTTGTTCCTTCCGTTGTTCCTTCCTTCCTTTGTTCCTTCGTTCCTTCCTTCGTTCCTTCGTTCCTTCGTTC
>JAAAQI020124162.1:0-15044 GCA_011800005.2 Stichodactyla mertensii
GGCTCACTTCAAGGATCTTCGACAGTCTTTCCTAATGTGATCACCTTCAGCTGTGACGAAGGGTTTCTTCTTCGTGGCTCGTCTTCGCGAGTTTGCTTATTCAACAGGACATGGAGCGGTAGCGTGACAAAATGTGAAGGTTAGTTATTCAAGCAACCAGGTTAGTCATTTGCACGTTACACGAATTGTCAATCCTTTGCTCTCTGTCTGTAGCTGTGGATTGTGGCTCGCTTGCTGCCCCAGTGAACAGCTCGACGTATGGAAAGGAAACAGTATTCCCAAACAGCCTGAAGTTTAGCTGTGATCAAGGGTATGATCTACTGGGATCAACTGTAGGAACATGTTTGTCGACTGGAAAATGGAGTGGAAACAAGACACAATGCAGAGCTAAACACGCAACCCATCTTAGTATATTGTTGTTCTTACATTTTTTAATATGTACAGACATTTTGATGTAATGATTTGTTGAAACCATTTCTTTTGGACAGCTGTTGACTGTGGTCCTCTTGCTGCTCCACGTAATGGTTCGTTTCAAGGATCTTTGACAGTCTTTCCCAATGTGATCACCTTCAGCTGTGACGAAGGGTTTCTTCTTCGTGGTTCGTCTTCTCGTGCCTGTCAAGTCAACAGGACATGGAGTGGCACCTTAACTCGGTGTGAAGGTTAGTATTCATTGACGAGGCAAATGATGTGCATCTTTCCTTTTAGTGTGACGAACATTTTTACTTTGTGCGAATCGTTGACCATTTTGATTAGACTTTAGTTTTCATCAGTGCTGTCATAATCGTAGGTTTTGGCAGATAGAGTCAGGTTGAGATTGGTAGGCGTACGGATATGGATGGATGGGTGGGTCCGATTTGAAAATCATGAATATTAAATTTAGAATAAGAACCTAACTACTGTAGATTCTTATAGCTATAGACTGTGGATCTCTCGTTGCTCCCATGAATGGATCTATGTATGGCAAGAAAACCTTCTATCCAAACATCCTTAAATTCAGCTGTGACAAAGGATTCGATATCATCGGTACAGCTGAACGGAAGTGTTTGTCAAACGGAAAATGGAGTGGATCAGTTACAACTTGTCAAGGTACAACAATTATTCTATCGCTACTCCATGTTGCAAGATAATTTGAACTCTCTCGACGCCGGGGCAACAATTATTGTCCTTGTTCTATTTGTTTGTCACATGCTACAGCCTCTTGGTTATCTTTTTCCCTTGATTAGTTTTTCTTTCTCCAACTATGCCAGTGGAGATGCATTAATAGACCTCTTGCAGCAATTCCCAAAGCAGTTCAATTTGGAGGACAAAACAAGAGCTGGGTTTGAGAATTGCTGCAAGGAGTCTATATGAATGTAGTTGCCAATAAAGAACCTCATTCCCAAGAGGACTGAAATGGGAGACATGCTTGTAGCCATGTGGCCTGACATTGTGTTTTTAAATTCTGTCCATAGCTGTAGACTGTGGTCGTCTTCCTGTACCTCTGAATGGTTCTTCGCTTGGTTCCTCTACTGTCTTTCCAAACATGATCTCATTCCAATGTGACGTAGGATTTCTCCTCAGAGGATCTTCTGTGCGAGTTTGTCAGTCAAACAGGACTTGGAGTGGTGAAGAAGCCAAGTGTCAAGGTAAGTAGCATAGGAGATAAACAAATAAAAATAAAAAGGCGTTGCGTTACAACGTCACACAAGTGTACAAGTGTACTTATTTGGCGTGACACTAGGAGATGTAACAAAATATTGCAAGAACACTGCGACACGATACGATACCTTACGACAAAGCAAGATTCGACACGATGCGACATGATACGATACGTTACGAGTAAGGAGCATGCGATACGACACGATGCGAAACGATGCGATATGACAAGGCAAAATACGACACGACACGTGACACAGCGCGAGGCACACACATTGTACGACACGCTACACGCTACACGAAGCAGTTTTGAGCAAGTAGGCTAAACGACCAAAGACTACACGATGCAATAAGAAAGATACGACTTTTTCTTGTCCAATTTTATAGCCATTGATTGTGGGCCTCTCGCCGTCCCAATGAACGGATCCCTACATGGCAAACTCACAGTGTTTCCTAACAAGATAAGATTCAATTGTGACGAAGGATTTGACCTTCTTGGTTCACCAATAAGAATGTGCCAGTCAAACGGGACGTGGAGTGGATCACGAGTATCATGTAGAGGTATTCCTTTCTAGTTTTATTACATTAGATTAAAATTTCTAGGGGGGAGGGGTGGAGTCCATCACGACAAGTCTTGATGATACAAAATCCCTCTTGTTGCTATTGCGAACTATTGGAAAATATTGAGGAAAATCGTCCCTCATCTCGCTTGTAACATTGGGATGCGTTTGTGGGGGGAGGGGCAAGTCATCATGACGTGCTTTGATGATACAGCATCTTGATGAAACAAAATCTCTTGTTCGCATTGCGAAATATTGCGAAATATTGCGAAATATTTAGGAAAATCGTCTCTCCCCTCGCTCCGGTCCCTATTACCTATTATAACATTACCATATATATTTATAACATATACATTATTTATTTATCTATTTTCTTTAAGCACAGCTGTCGATTGTGGTTCTCTCGCTGTGCCAATGAACGGATTATCATCAGGAACACTAACTACTTATCACAATAGAATCTCCTTCGCGTGTGACGAGGGATTTATTTTGATTGGTTCGGCAGTGCGCACGTGCCTTAGCAACAGAACGTGGAGCGGGACAACAACTCGTTGTCAAGGTAACATATCATGCCTCATGACCTTGATTTTTTGGGGGGATATGAACATCAAACATCACAGTTCGCAAGCACAGTTTTGAGTAATATTAGTTTATTATTCTAGAAGACAGATTTCCATCTGAGATGGATGCGACGTTGTTTACGACGTTGTTTACGACGGGGAAATCGTACCGTGTGTCAACCCGTGCAATCGTTGCGCGCGATGTCGCAGAAGTAGAAACGAGTTTTCCTTTTACGGGGGGGACACACGATTTCCCCCTTTGCAAGCAACGTCGCAGACAACTTCGCATCGTTTGTCCGAGCTTTTATTGAGTTCTACTCTCAGGACCAATCAAAAAGCACGAAAAACTATACCAGCTAATCACCGTGCTTTACGAACATGCTCGTTTCTCAATTTTCAATTTTCAATTTTCAATTTATTTATATTTAAGTACATAACAATTGAATAGATTACACTCCCCCGCAAATAGCTAAGCTAGTCTAGGCGGGTTTGTGTTTACAATAAACAAGAAGAAAAAAAAATATACACACAAGAAATTCAATTAAATAGTTAATAAGAAAGACATATTGACCTTAAAACAAATAACTAAATAAACGGTATTTTTGCACTATTTTATTTAGCAGAGAGAAGATTGGAGATTTCAACATCATAACCATATTTATTTAGACAATCAAAGAGAAGCTGTCTAATTCTCGCTCTTATTCTCCTCAGCCGTTGATTGTGGTCCACTTATCGTTCCTATGAATGGTTCATCCAAGGGTTCTTTTACAGTGTTTCCAAACATCATAACGTTTAGCTGTGACAAAGGCTTCATCTTGAAGGGGGCCTCCGTTAGACGTTGCCAAGCGAATGGAAGTTGGAGTGGCGCGAAAACTATCTGTGAAGGTAAGCTATTTGAGTATGTTTCTAATCTCTTGTCTGGCATGGATCTTTCAACTTAATTTGGAACTTCAATCCTAGTCATTCTTATTTATTTATTTATTTATTTGTTCGTTTGTTTGTTTATTTATGTGTTTGTTTGTTTGTTTATTTATTTGTTTGTTTGTTTGTTTGTTTGTTTGTTTATTTATTTGTTTTTTGTTTATTTGTTTGTTTGTTTGTTTATTTATTTATTTGTTTTTTAATGTCGTTCAAAATATACAGTCATTTGGGACTGAATAGTTTGACATTCAAATCTTGATGTTGTCGATCAAACATCTTGATTATAAAAAAACTAACACATAGTTGCATTATTAGTTGAACTCAATCCTTTTAAATCGATTCATCTTCCCATCCGACTCATAAAACATCCATCGTACATTGTTCGTATTTGACTATCAAAACACGACCCTGAAGCCGCTTCTGAGCTAGCCTGCGATACTTGCGGACGCGGTTGCGAGAGGAACCCAAAACGCAAGCGCAGACCGCCGGCAACGCAGGCAACTTCTGAGTACTCAAAGCACTTCTGCTTATACAACATCATAGTCGTCGATATTTATTCATTTTGGTTGAATAATGGCGTTAAAACTCATTTTCAGTTGAAACTCAGTACTAAGTTATTATAAATTAATAGTAAAATGTAAGTGTGTTCTTAGACGAAGTTAATTCTGTTCAATCAACTCACAACGGACCCTTAATCGTCGTACATTTTACGTATTTCGTATTTTGAACCCGTTCAAACATCCAGCGTCGCCACGTTCATCCTCTTTCTTCGATATTCGTTCGCTTTGGTGGCACAGTTTCGCAGATAGCTTAACTAGGGTTAATTTTCTACTTAAAGTCATTAATTGTGGCTCCCTTCTTGAACCAAGAAATGGCTTCACTTGTGGAGAAAGAACTGTTTTTCCTCATTCTGTTAAGTTCCACTGCGATACGGGATTTCACCTGGTCGGTTCGCCTGTACGAAGATGCCAAGCAAATGGCGTTTGGAGTGGAACAACCACTTATTGTCGAGGTACTACATACACTGAAACACAAACTGTGTTTATCATGTTTTATTGATTTTATTGAAGTTAACCAAGATGGCGGCGATGACGTGACATGCGACCGAAAGAATCGAGTTGATCAAATAAACAAACTTTTTGCGAGCAGCGTTTATATTTTTAGATTAAAAAGAGTGCAAATTTCCCTTAAAAGGTCAAAAGTAATGAATATGCTTTGATAAATATTTTGTTCTACTCCGTCAGGGAGAATTTTTCGAAGTGATATCGGAATGTTAACCGTTACGTTATTTTGACAAACAAGCAAGCAAACAAACAAACAAACAAACAAAACAAAAGAAACAGTAGCGACAGAAAAATAAATGCAAAGGCAAGATGAATAAGAAACACAGCAAATTTTGTTTTGATGTTTGAGATATTCTTGTTTCTATCAGACTTTTTTGTTTAAACTAAACTACAGACGTCTCGACTCTCACTTCATCAGTATGATCGTTGGTTGCGCGAGGACGTTTGTTTTGATGTTGTTGTTGTTATTACTTTCAGCCATTGATTGTGGACGTCTCGAGACACCAATGAACGGAACGAAAAAGGGCAACGTAACCGTATTTCCAAACATCGTTCAGTTTGCTTGTGACGAAGGATTCATTCTTCAAGGATCAAGCAATAGAATCTGCCAAGCTAATGGAACATGGAGTGGCATTTCTGTACGCTGTAATGGTAAGATCTGCAGAACTAGTGGTAAACAGAGGCGGATTTTGTTTGTTGGTTTTTGGGAGTGTACAGTTCTCCCCCCCTCCCCCCAAAGGACAGGAAAGTGCCCTTCCAAACTCCTGTTATGTGTCCCTTTCACTCGCAAATACTACAAATAGTACAGATGCACCCTACCCTA
Organism: Stichodactyla mertensii; assembly: GCA_011800005.2. Classification (NCBI taxonomy): domain Eukaryota; kingdom Metazoa; phylum Cnidaria; class Anthozoa; order Actiniaria; family Stichodactylidae; genus Stichodactyla; species Stichodactyla mertensii. The sequence continues at coordinate 5,567 of JAAAQI020124162.1, forward strand.
GAGACAATCCCGAATCCGTCCTTGTTACTTCATATGGAATGGCTAGACTATGCTGTATTCATGTCTAGTGGCGTTTTCCCGCCATTTTCGTAAAACTGACGAGCAGCATGTCTTTTCTAACACTACGTAATGTTTGCTAATTAGTCACATTGTCATCAAGGTCACATGACTTCGAGATGGCAACTTGTGGAGATGTTTAGTTAATTTATTTACTTCTTTTTGTATTTTCAGCCGTTGATTGTGGTTCCCTTGCTGTTCCATTGAACGGATCTCTACAAGGCAAGCTCACTGTGTTTCCTAACAAGATCAAGTTCAGCTGTGACTTGGGCTTTGATCTGATTGGCTCTTCTGTTAGACGCTGTAAATCAAATGGATTGTGGAGTGGGACAGTGACCAAGTGTCAAGGTAACTGTTTTAGCGTCGTGATTTGATGCAACTTAACGCTTTTTGATTGGTGCAAAATGGCCATCTTGACTACAGTAGACGACGTTGCTTACAACGGGGAAATCGCACCGTGTGTCAACCCGTGCAACTGTTGCGCGCGACGTCGTTAAAGTAGAAACAAACTCTACTTTTACAGAGGGACTCAACGATTTCCCCGTTGCAGGCATCCTATTGGACGTTTCTCCCCTTGCGTTTTGATTGGTTTAAAGGTAAAGCCATTTAAGTGTTTCATCTGAGTATCTCCTATCAATTGCAGCTGTCGACTGTGGTCCACTTAATGTACCCAAACATGGAAAATTAGCAGTAACGTCCACTACGTACACCCAGAGAGCAGTCTTCACTTGTATTGATGGTTATATCCTGAAGGGGAATTCTGTACGAGTATGTCAAGCCAACAGAAAATGGAGTGGAATTCGGCCTAAATGCGATGGTAGGGTTTTGGCTAATTTACAGATGCATTAACGATGTAATAATTTTACTAAGGCAAACATCACCAGCAACAACTTCAACAAGTTTTTTCTGCCAGTGACCTTGTCAATCCTATTTTATTATGCAATGGTTTCTGAAGGTCCATACACACTAAGGGTTTTGCTCCAGGGGCAGACTCCAGGGTCATTTTGCACAACTAGTACACACGAGAGAGCATGCTGCAGGAGCTTGCTGCATGGTGTGGTCATGCTCGCTGATATTTAACCAGTTTAATATCAGGGAGCGTGAGCCAAGGGCAAAATTCTGCTCCCGCCTCAACCTTTTTTACATGAAATCTTTGGTACACACAAAGGAGCAAAACAACCCTGGAGCCTGCTCCCGGAGCAAAACCTATAGTGTGTGTAGGCCTTTATTCTCTACTTTGAGCGGCTCTTTGCATAAATACAGTAGCTTGTTATCCTTCACAGCACATGAAAACTATTGTCTTCATGCAAAGTGCAACTCAAATTTGATACAAATAAGCCAAAACAAAATGCTTTATGGGTTGTAAGAAAGCAGCGAATAAATTGGACGCTTCGATTAGTTTCACGTGCTGTCATTTTTTTCAGCTGTTGATTGTGGCAAACTGAAACCACCCGCAAACGGCGCCATGAGAGATGACCTGACTGTCTTCCCAAATAACGCCACGTTTAGTTGCAATGATGGCTTTGATCTGATTGGTTCTTCTGTGCTCCAGTGCCTTGCGAGTGGACGGTGGAGTCACAACACCCCAACATGTAAAGGTAATTTTCTAGACCATGAGACCATGGGTGACGCGATGCTTTTTGACGCGCGTTTCCGTTCTTGATTCGTTTCTGTGTTAAAGAACATTCCAGATCTTTCTAGAAGAAGGCAAATTGCTGAACAATTTTATTAACTAAATGAATCACTATCTTTTGAATAGCTGCAAAATGCTATGCAAAAAAAAAGGATTAATTAGTAAATTTGAGGCTGTCCGGTGAGGTATTCATGAGATTGAAGAGGCTTTTTTTTAGGCTTTTTCAATTTCAGGATTAATGCGCCTGTCCGAATCACCTATAATTCTTTAATTCTTTCGCGCGCGGGAGCGAGATCACGGGACAAAAACATTGAAAACTGATTTTTGAGGAAGACTTGTCCACCGCGTCAAAATAAAATAAAATCACAGGTTTTTGTTCTTCGTTTTGTTTTTCAGCAATGCGATGTAACCAGCCAGTAATCCCTCCCAATTCTTACCTGACGTCACTCCCCCAACCCACCCTTGATAATAATGAAGTGATCTACTTCAGCTGTAAACCTGGGTTCTTCTTGAGAGGAACACCACTAATGACCTGCCGGAATGGAAACTGGACCAAAACTGAATTCCTCTGTCTACGTAAGAATACATTCTTCCCTTATATTAATAATATAATAATAATAATGCACAGCTTACAATCATGAGTGAATAATTAGTATTTTAGTATAATATGACTCCTGGGGTAGGCTGTTGAACCGGGAGACAATCCCCTACTCTTATGCGAATAGTTCAACAGGTTCTTTAATGCCCCCCCTATACAGGTTAAGGAAGGGATGGGAGACAGGACCTACGGCTAAAAGTACTTATCCGAGAATATTTTTGATTTGGATAAAGTTCAATCGCGTAGATTTGATTCTCAACACTCATTTTTACTCCGTCTTAGTTTTCAAATTCCTTATCGCTACGAATTCTTGCACTTTCCTTTTTTTATTTCCCATTTATTCACCACTCCTTTTCCAACTTTCATCCAGCTTTTTGATTCAAATACTTTTTTCATTTCAGCGCCAAAATGCAGTCCCCCTCATGTGCCGGCCAACGCCTACATCACGTACCCTCGAGGAAAGAAAGGTCCATACGTAGAAAACGATGAAATCTATTTCTCGTGCAACACTGGATACTACTTGACGGGGAAGCCATCTATTACCTGTAAAAAAGATTGGACTGCCTACAAATTCCTCTGTCGCCGTGAGTTGAAACTATTTTTTTTCTTTTAGTCGTATCACTAAGAGAAGAGAAGGGGGGTGGTGGGGGGTGGTGGTGGGTGGCGGTGGTGGTGGTGGTGGTGGGTGGTGGGTGGTGGTGGTGGTGGTGGTGGTGGTGGTAGTGGTGGTAGTGGTGGTGGGTGATGGTGGTGGTACTGAGGGTATAGCCATTGTTTTTTGGATCCCTTCTCGTATTCAAATTTTAGAATTTGTGGAATTGAATAAAAGTAGACGTTTTCCAATATAAGATACTAAATAATATCTTGTACCTTAACCGTGATCTTCATCGATTCAAAATAATTGATTATTCCTCGTGTTCTCTTTGCCTTCTATATCCAGAAACCATTGATCATTTTTTTGTTGAATGCATTGAAGCCAAAAATTACTATTTTCAAATTCGCAACTGGCTAGAGGAATTTAATATTAACTTACCACCATTAAATAGGACGAGCATAATACTAGGAGTTGATAATGTTTCTATTAATTTTATTGTACTGATGTACAAATATTCATTATACAAAATAAGAGAGAAAGGAAAAACACCATCTTTAACGATGTTTAAGAATTTATTAAGGCATTTTGAATTAATAGAAAGAAATGTGGCCAAATTAAGGAATAAAATACAAACGCATAACAAAAAATGGTTCAATATAACGATTGCACTAAATTCATGATATTTATTATTTAATATGACTGATTGAGGTACAGGGGCAAATTGTTGTTAGCTTATTTTCTCCTTTTTTCCCCTTTGTGTGTGTGTGTGTGCAGTGTGTGTGTGTGTATAAAATTTAATTGTAAGTATCGTGTAATTGTTTTTGTAATCTACTTGTACATAGCTTGTTATATAACAATAAAATTGTAAAAAAAAAAAATCGCCATCAAGCAAACTTTTCTTCATATCTAAAAGAATGGGATAGAAATTGTCAAGTTATTTAGCATCAAAATCAGTTGTGAGTAAATGACGTCATTTAGTCAACCCTATTGTTCTTTTAGGTTTTAAACCAAAATTTCTCTGTGATGATGATGAGGTTAAAATGTAAATTTTTGGCAGAAAGTAGCTAGTTATTTTTATTTTTATATAGAAATAATCAGTTTCCAATTTTCACCGTTCATCCAATTGGGCCTTTAAGCTCATACAGTATTTCGTTTGCGTTCATTTGCATCAATTTGAGAGGCACTTTGCATGAACACAATAGTTTTCATTTGCAGTGAAAGAAAACAAGCGATTGTATTTTTGCAAAGTGCCCCTCAAATACCTGTTGTTACAGATGAATGCAGGGATGCAAATGAGTGCATCATATTGACCCGACAGCCTCACTTGAATGATTCTTAATATATATATATATATATACTTATTTCAATAAACCTTGACATTGGACAATCTGAATCTGAGACGGAACGTAACTTGTTGCTTTTATATTTCCCTACTAAAATACGTAAAAGCGCATTTTTTAAGTCCAAACTCAAAACTTACATTTGAATTTTACAACAAACTGCATCATTCGGCTTTGTATATATCCAAATTTGCAGCTAGCTACTACGTCTCAGATGTCAGATTCAGATCTCAGACCGTCAACGTTTTTTGAAACAGGTATATATCTCATTGCGGGCTTAACTGTAATAACAGCTATTCGAGAATAACAAATCAGTCAATTGGCGGTAAATTCCACAACAACTCCACCAATCAGGGCCTTCTAGATTTCCCAAAGGAATAAACCCTTCGGTTTCGGGTAGATTTTAGATTCTTGTATTTCCAATCCTTTAAATGTGTTCTTAAGATGCATCACACCATTCCAAACCATATATAATTTCTATCAATCAACATTTGTTTTGGTGCTGTAACCCGATAAAAAGTGGCTTGTCGAACGTAGCAACAGTAACTATGGAACAGTGGAACTATGAATTGCTCATTTCATTATGACGTCACATCAAAACAATTTATTGTTTAAACGCTAAGGATCATGGTTGTAGGAGGGGGACAAAACAATAACAATGGAAACCAATATTAAATGCGTTTTGTGGACCGTAGAAAAGCAGGAACAGCCACCAAATACAGTATATATTATGTATCAGTGCATCTTGTATTTGGAAATCAGAGGATTTGAGAGTAAACTTTTCTTAGCAGAGCAATTTTTGTTCAAATTTCTATTGTTGTGGACGATTTTGTCCCCCTCATAAACAAGCCGTGACGTCACAATGATGTAGGGCAATAGTGTTTTCAAGTTGGGACGTACGTATTGCCGGGTCCAATTGCCGACAAACTCATCATAAACTCGTCCATAACTTATGCTTGACCTGAACAAACAGAATTCTGTACAGCAATTCCTGCTACGCCGAAAAAAAGGCAACAAAGTCTTTATGAAACTGATTTTCATTTTGGAGCCGGAAGTCACCTTTTTCAAAGGAGTGACGTCACACTAAAAAGCTCTGTCGGCCTGCAGGGTCATTCACTGACGTCATTATAACGTCACTGACGATTAATGCCGTTCTTAGCAAATCAAAATGTGCAGTTTGACCAACCAAACTAACCACCATACCGAGGCTAGACAAATCAGGATGAAATGAAATACAACGCATAAAACGCTGCACTTTATGCTCAGAAACAAAACACTAAAGAAGAAATCACTTCCTTGAATTGTTTAGATGCCAACTAAACCATTTAATCCTAAGATTGATAACAATGGTTTCATAAAATCATATAGTTGTATTCATTTTGATAAAATATTAGTGAATTTGAAGGCGGAGAAAATATTTGGAGTCACTTGACGGTAAGACAACTGAGATATATCTTGTTGAATGTATAGTTTTACCAGACAAAGTAATGTCACTTCTACAAGTGTTCAAATCTGTTGGAACCGAGCCCAAAAACTAGGGACTTTCTCTTGGCTGAAATTTAATTTTTGATATCACCTTATCTAATATATGTAATGCTCCCATCGCCGTCATCAAATAGCCCACCACTTCCGAGATATGCTTCGCTTGTCACGTAAAAGGGTTTGTGCGTAATAATGCTCAGTGATCCATGACAGGAGAAAAGAATTTTAATTGAGTACGTAGCCTCGTACTGAAACCTTTGTACGTGACAAGCGAAGTGTATCTCGCAAGTGGGCTATTTTCACCACAGTTTACGTAGCAGATATTTCTATGCTGTTTTTAAGGACATTCGCGGGCATTGCTCACACGCAGCATTTCTGCGCACTTCACATTATATTACGTGACAAGCTGACTTGCAAGTTTCAAGTTTTAAATTCAAGTTTTCATCGAAAATGTTATTTAAAAATGCGTAAAAATCATCTAGAAATGGAAAAATTATGAAAAAAGAAAGTTTTGAGCCGTCAAAACTGTGATTTATAAGCTAAGAAAACAGAGAAAAACAACGGATAACACGTGTTTTGAAAAGTTTCCGCGCGCCATATGTCACGCTCCTCGTCGGTAGTGAATGACTAAGACTTTGATATTAAATATCTCTCCAAATCAAATGGTGACCCCCCCTTTTTTATTACATATACTTTTAAGGCAGAAAAACAGAACTAAAAAATTGGCGTCGCACTTTAAGGCTCTACTGATGCTTGGGGGGAAGCCAAACTGATCGATGCGGTTTTGATTGGCTTGGCAAAGTTTCGTAGGAAAAATTAAAGCAGTGAGCTAGATTATGCTCGCGGTGTAACCTTCATTTTCCTCTGCAATCATCTTGGAAGCATGCCGAAGGAATCGCTCGTTGAACTTTATGACCCTAACAGGATCAGTTACATATAACCAGACATATAAATGAACTCACATTAGAATTGACCGCAATCTAAGAGTGTACAAGCTGTTGAGATCCCACAACTGAAGGTAAGAATTATTGATTTTGTATCATTATATATATGGTTTTCGAAGTTCTAGCTAAAGAAGAAATCGGCAAGCATGTACATAAACTCTTCTTCCTCTTGTTCAGTGTTGTTTGTGTCCTTCGCGCGCTCTATATCCTTTTTCTTTGTTTATCTTCTTCTAAGACCTTCCAACTTCCTCTTCTTCTTGTAATTCTTATGACTTTATCGTGCTTCACCTCTGTCAGTTCTTGTTTTACAGTCAAAACAGCTCAAGCGTAGCCCCCTAGACTTAATTAACGGCTTCATTATTCGAATATTGAGTTGATTATTCAAACTTTAAAATTACATTCTCTCTTGACACTCTTAAAGCTGATTTCTTAATTTATGACATCTATGTCTTATTTCAAGAGAAAGATTCCCAATATTTAGCTCATCTTTCTTATTTTGAAAGGTTAACTTCTCAAAATGAACACAGATAAGTCTTAAACCTGAATGTAATTTTAGAGATCTTAAAACAAGACAGAAATGGTCAAGATCTAGGAATTTTTGTCTTATTTTAAAGTGTAAACTTTCTCAGTAAAAACAAGACTAATTCTAGTTTCAAAACTAAATTCAAGATTTCTGCCCCTTAATTTAAGAATAAGCTAGATTCTTAAATTAAGAAATTGAAAATCTTGTTTTTAGACTGAACTATATATCCAGAAACAAGAAACTTGATCTTGTCTCAGGACGTCATTTTAATATTTTTTTTACTTATTTCAAGAAATCAGCTTTTAGAGTGTGAATATTGATTCAAAATGCACACATACTTTATACTGGCCTTTCTGTGGAGTTTTTCTAACTATTCATGGCAATTAATCTTTGAAGAATCCAATTCAACGATAAGCTGTAAAATCTGAGGAAATTTTCGAAGAAAATGACTTTTTTTCGCGAGAAAACAGTTCATGATCTTCTAGCGAAAACAATCTTCGACGAATGAGTGCAATTAAGCGAGTGAAATATCTTTTTAATACTGGAAGATCAACTTCATATCTTCAGACATCCTTCTTCTTGTTATCTTACACACTTAGAAAATCGTTCTTTGCTATCGATAATCGCAACAACACGCCGTCCTTTGAAACTCTACAAAACTCAGTGCTACTCGTATACGCTTTTAGCTGATTCGACTTGATTTTCCCTCTCTCTTCTTACCTTAAAAACAACGAATTGAATGTCTTTACATCATAGGAAGTGTCCTCTGTCATATCTTTCTCGCAAGTCGTTCTTCATCGAACGTCATCACACAAACAGTACTGACCAATTACAGCGCATCTTAATGGCACGAAAGAACCTTTCTGCAGCCTTTCTTGCTGTAAAAACAAATTTATGACGGTCTTATGTTTTGTCATTACAACCGTTTCTCGTCAAAACTCGTCTCTCGTATCCACTACACTAATTTGTCCAAGATTTGATGACGCAAACCGTGGTGTATGAAGACATACTACGTGAAACTATCGTAAATATGTGAGTTTTTGCTTTAATTAACCAAAATTGCTTCAATTCGTTTTTCAATCTGTTCCAGCATGATGTCTGGCTTTATTCACACCATATTTTGGCTGGGTTTTCTGCTGGTGCATCAGTTGGAAGCTTCTTCCATTACTGTCAAAAGCTGCCCAAGTACTCAGCCTTCCGAATGTCCACAAGAACTATATAAGGAATGCAACCACGATCAAGACTGTGATACGCGTTACCCAGAACTAAAGGGGATGCAGAAATGCTGTAATCAATGTGGCAGGAGTTGCGTGACTCCTGTTGCGACGAAAGTACCCAGGAAACCCCAAAATGTCAAGATCGTCACCAAACTTGTTGCCAAATGTCCTACTAAGCCTCCGTCTAGCGATTTTCCTCCGGGACCCGACCACGAATGCCAAAACGATGCCAGCTGTGATACCAAATACCCCGGTCAAAACCTGAAATGCTGTCAGGATGGCTGTGAATTTAGGTGTATTCCTCCTGTAGTGGAGTCTGTTATCCAACCATTCGTAAGACCAGGCATTTGTCCAAAGCCTTTTCGTCGTTGGTATAGAGAATGTAATGACAAAGAAACTAACGAATGCGAAGGCGACGAAAACTGCGAACAGTTGCATCCTGGGTTGGGCTTGAAATGCTGTCAATCTGGTTGCCATAAAGCGTGTCTAGCTCCCGTTAAAACAAGCCAAGGGTCTGTGGTACCGGGTATCTGTCCAGTGTTCCCTACAGCGGCTGAGTGTCCACCTGATCCAGATCATGAGTGCGATAGTGACTTGAAATGTAACGAGCTCAATCCTGGACTGGGACTGAAATGCTGCATAGACGGATGTGACTACAAATGTGTGCCGCCCGTTAAAACAAGCCAAGGGTCTGAGGTACCGGGTTTCTGTCCAGTGTTCCCTACAGCGGCTGAGTGTCCACCTGATCCAGATGATAAATGCGATAGTGACTTGAAATGTAGCGAGCTGTATCCTGGAATGGGACTGAAATGCTGCCTAGACGGATGTGACTACAGATGTACGCCGGCTATTGCAGGTTGAAAAAAAGAAAGAAACACCACTTCTAACCCCGTCGCCCTCATGGGCTACGGGTCAAATATCTGCCACACCACATGGTGAAATTGATTTCAGCTAGCTAACTTTCTTACTTGAATAACTGAAAGAGACAATTAAATGAGCATTGTCTGCAGATTTACGCTTATTTTGATATTCCTGTAGCCTTAGTAGTTGAAAGTTGGGACTGGAACTGGCAGTTACCTCAACAGTATC
>JAAAQI020124173.1:0-15044 GCA_011800005.2 Stichodactyla mertensii
TAAGTAATCAATACAGATAGATTGAATATTGGCACCTGTCATAAGATGCCTATAAATATAGCAACCCATGTAATCACATAGTTCTTCAGTTAGTCTTTAGAGAGTACAGTCAATAAAGACTCGATCCCGAAAAGTACCCTCGTAACATCACACTCATTAAGATATGGCATGGAAAAAACTTTATAACTTCAAGACGCATCAGTCAAACTCTATAATTTCTTTTGGTCATTGAACAGCTCACGTCATGTAGAATCTATACTGAGAATATTGTCAGATGGGTCATAGGCACTTTAACAGCTAAAGATGTTTGACGGAGACGAAATCATCACTCATCCATCCATCCATTCATCCATTCCTTCTTTCATTCATTCATTCACTCTCTCACTCAGATTTAAGGGGTTGTGGTCACATAAAAGTCTGTTTGTGCAAAAAGCCTATTGACGCAAACTGAGTCTTGATCACTTCTAAAAGAAACCTCTTAAAAAGTAAAAATGATAAGCAAGTCAATAAAAATCAGTCGAATAATTTGAGGTTATGAAACAGCTGCTGTTCATAATCTTGTAGTTTCATGTGCCCATAGTCTCGACTCGGTCTGAAAGCTGCTACCAAGCACTTTATTCATAATTATAAGGGTAAGCTCAGAGTACATATATATGGCTTCATTACCGTATTTACTCGAATATACGCCCCCGGCGTTAGTTTAAAACTCGGACGCGTTGACCCGGCGTTTATTCGGGGCACGGGGTTTATTTAAGAGACGTTTTTTTGTTGTTGTTGGTTTTTCTTTTTTTTGTTTTGTTTTGTTTTGTTTTTGTTTTTGTTTTATTATTATTATTATTATATCATTATAATGATTCTTATTTTTATTTTGAACCCTTAAAACGTAAATATATATCCAAATTTTATGGTTTTCATAGTGCTTTCCATTTTCCTATTTATTTTTAAACTCAAATTCACTCTGGTTCACGAGCCACGACTATGAAAAAACTCTTGTCATAACACGAGATGAAATCATCATCTATCATAAATGGTGGTATCGGGAAAAAAAAACAAACAAACAAACAAAAACTCGAGCTCACTGACCCGCTTATTTGAGTAAATACGGTTATCATTATGTTAATCTATTCAGATAGCAATAAGGATATATTGAAGGGTTCTTTTCTCACGAGAAAGCTTCACTAAAAATTTCAATTTTTTTACATAGCCAAGCAAAATGAAACATTGCTGTTAGCACAAGAAGTGAGAGAAGTCGATCACTGAACAACAGAATCATTTCAGAAAAGATTTACCATGCTTTTTTGCTAAAACAAATGAAGGACGAAACGAGGAAAATAGAAAAAAAGACGCAATAGCGGGACTATATATATTTATCTTTCAACCAAGAATAGGTACTAATCTATATATCTAGCAAAATGAATATTATATAAACAATAAAGTTTGAACAAACACCGCGAAAGTTTATTAAAAAAGCTTAAGGACAAAACCCAACATGAATTCACTTGATAAAGACACAGTGAGTATGTTTTTATTATATTGCGCCCATAGAAGGCTTAAAACTTGAAAATGAGGAGAAATTTATAGTTTATGACAGCTTGAAAATCTTACTAAATTTAAATGTAATTTTAGTTTGGTCACACAGAGCAATTGCCGATAGGTTCTCGATAATACAAGTCCTCATGATACGATATCACCTGCCGTAATCATAAAATTTGGTTTCTTGTTTGTTCGTTTCAAGTTTATTACGTATTTATACTGACGATCGTAAAAAGTGGTCCGATTCATGCACTGAAGGATACCCTCGATTGACTGTATTAGGTTTATATTTTTCATAGTAGACTTCCATAAAATAAAGACGCTTCATGATACGATATTGGCCTGGCATAATCATAAAATTCAGAGTCTTGTTAGTGACTTTCAAGTTTATATAAAGTTTGTATACTAACTATCGACATATGAATGATCCGATTCATGAAATGGAGTAATATCCTAGATTGATCGTATTAGGTATATGTTTTCTATACGCTCCCCATAAAACAAAGACGCTTCATGTTAAGATATATCACCTGTTACAATAATAAAATTCAGAATATTGTTGATTTGTTTCACGTTTATTCCGCACGACTGGCTTTGACAAAAGTGGTTCGATTCATGAACCTTGAGGAATACCTTTAATTAGTCGCGTTCATTTTATTCTAAAGCCAAAATTCTTACTTGTCTTGAAGAATTCACTCAAAGGAATGTGTCTTTAAGTTTTCAGTTATCTAAAATAGTCGTCCGAATGATGAACCTGATGAATATCCTCGAATGTTTGCATTCAGTTGATCTTAAACTTGAAGACAAAATTCTTGAAGAATATACCCAAAGGAATATGCTTTTGAGTTGTCCAAGTTATCCACAAAAGTGGTCCGATTCATGAGCTCTGGTTAATACCAGAGCTCATGATAATAAATTTCACCTTGAAGCCAACCATATAATTTATAGCTAAATTGATTTGGCTTGAGGGCTTCATTTGAACCAGCCAATATACTTTATTTGGCATTGCTGGATAGATCACGGGATTAGATAATACTGAGTTATGATGTTAGGTGATAATAAACTGATTTGACGTTTTATTAACCTGAGATCCTCATTTGGTTCACTGACTCGCTGTCAAACTATGACGGAAGAAAATTTTAAAAAATATTTGATGATATATATATCTTACGCGGGTGAATAATTATTAATTTAAAAAAAATCCCCTTGTATGCCACTTGTTGGTTAACTCAAAGGAAATAAATAAACTATACATTACTCTTAATTTATAAGGATTCAAGAAGTGCTTGTTCACTGCAGTTTATTGAGCTTGCATTGCGCAATAAAAATAACCCACTTTTCATATTTAACACCTATTCAAAAATACACAAACAAATAACTTCATTTTTCTTTGAAAACTAATTAGAATTCCTGATTTATTAGAAGAGGTCCAGCAATATTGGGAATTTAATGTCTCAAGGAACTCGAAAACGGCATAGGCGTCAATCGTTGGTGGTTCATGTCACATCTTTTTCTCTTATCTAACTTATATTTTATTATCTCACTTGGAAGACCACAGATTTTCAGTTCAGTTGGTAACTTAAATTAATGTTTCATCCTTGTAAATTCACCGTACATTTCATTAATAATTTATTAAAATTATTATTTTATCAAAATAGAGTGGTTTTTATTAACGCGTGAAGTACACTTTAGCGTATTACGCTTTATCACACTTCGGTTCTTTTGTTTTTCATTGTGTCTATCTGACTATTACACTCTAATTAGTACACTTTGTTTCACGGGTTAATGAAAACCACTCCTGAACTGAATACCTGAAAATTTAATTTCGGAAACACAATGACTGATTATCATTTTGATTCCAATTCGTCTGAAAAGGACAGTCTATCACAATGTGAAGCTAACCTTGTTAGCAGGCAAAATGACAATAAATGACAACAAAAAATCCGGCCATATGTTCTTCAGAAACCTTTAGATATTTAGATATAAAAACCACATTATTAAAAGCAGCTACTATTCAGTCGAAAACCACAACTTACCACGACTTTCTTCCATTTTTTCAGCACTATTTTCAATTATTGCAACCCATTATTTTCCTTGAGACAACTTTTCCCACTGAATCTTCGCTTTTGTCTTTCTTTCTGGACGTGAAAACTTTTTTGTTTCCGCAGATACTGGATAAGCACCTGTGTTGTCTTCTGCCGTCAGCTTCGAAAGGCTTTTTGTTCTGCTTTTACTGCAGTATCCTTGAAACTTTATTCTTCGTCAAGTAGGAAATAGGGGATGGCCAGTATAGGAAGCATATTTTGGACTATTCTTGGAGCTCTTCTTATCGCAGTTGGCGTGTTTGGTAATTTACTGGCCGTTATTGCCGTATGGAAAAAGCGAGCTTTGCGATCAACAGCCAACTACCTTTTGGTGAATATCGCCATCGCAGATGTCATTTGTTTGACATTCTTGCCTTTGATGATGATTGAAAATAAGCTAACCTTCCAAACAGGACCGTGGCCTGATTTTCTGTGTAAATTCATCATGTCTTTCCATGTCCCTCTGACATCAAGTTCTGCATCGATTCTTACTCTTGTTGTGCTGTCTGTGGAAAGATACCATGCCGTTGTGAAACCGATGGAAACTGGAATCAGGTTGAGAGAAGACACTGTCAAATACGCCATCATTGCAGTGTGGATAACAGCTATATTATCAACTTTACCTTTTTACATTTTTAGCTTCTACAACAGTTTTTTTCAGTGTGACTATGACCTCGAAAGTGAATATCAAGTCATATATTTGACGATTCTTCTGGTCACTATCGTGTTTCTTCCTTTCTTCGTCATCAGTTTCTGCTACTTTCAAATCGTTCGTGAGTTGTACTTCAGAAACAAAGTGGAACCGCAGAACGTAGCAGCAGCAGAAGATGCTCGTGTGAAACGTAAACTAGTCAAGTTAGCTCTCTCGATTACGTTACCCTTTGTACTCTGTTTCTTCCCTTTGGCTATTACACTGATCCTTGGAAAACTTTACGGAAAATTTACGGGCAAAGCTTATGCTTATACTGGTTCCATTTTCGCATTGGAGTCAGTGTTAAACCCATTTCTGTATACTTTTCAAAGCGCCAATTTTCGGCAGGCTTTCAAAGAAATGTTTAAGCTAAGTCGTTAATCCAAAACGTCTCAAACGACATTCTTCGGGAAGCGGGAAAAAATTAGCCGTTTTTTCTTCCTTCCATTTCACGCATTTTGTTTTACATCTTGTTTATGTTGGTTGTTTTATATAATTTTTTCAGGATTTTGGAAGATAAATACAATGTGATGGAAAAGCATAATCCTGCTGACAACACAAAAACAACTAAATAACATCCAACGTGACTCAGACGAACAACTCTTTTCCATTTTATTTACCAAAAATAAAAATATATTTTCATTGATTTAACTTAAAATCAGAATATATGCCTAATATTAACAGTAACGATTAAACAGTTCATCCTGGTTTTCGTATCGTTTTACAAGAAAAGTTGTGTCTAGCTCGATGATTGCAAGGACACTATGCTATCCTCAATCTATTTATTTTAAGGGAATGTTTTTTTTAGGGGAAGGTCGCCTGAAAATCGTAGTCATAAAAATTATTTGTACCATTTGAATGTACTTTTGAACGAGAGAAGTCATCCAATGTTAAGGAATCCGGATAACGGGATGTTCGGAATCCCGAATCCACTATTGTTCGCGATTCTCTTACTCGGGGCAAAAACCCATCGATCAAGCATTCGTGCAAACGTCCGACTACTCTTTAATAAGAACACGAAATATCACATGATCTCTTTGCCTCTACTTTTTATAAGCTAGGAATATCAATGAAATAATCTCAATGAAGATAAAATGACTTTTAACTGTGCAACAAGTTTTGGAAATACGTATGAATAACTCTAATGTTTTAGAGTGAAAATCCAAGAATCTCATCGCGAGTTTCTTCTTAGGGTTTATGACGTCACAACCAAGGGTTTATGACGTCACAACCAAGGGTTTATGACGCCGCAACCAATATGCTTTTCGACAGAGACTTTTCGCTTTGAAGTTAGTCTCTGGAAGTGTTGTGTCATTTCTGATTTGGACTTCAGTTGTCAAGGAGTGACGTGTTTTTCTTTTCTATATAATATCAGTCTAATATAAAGCGATAGATCGACTTCAAATAACTCTGAAGTTTAGAGAAAGAATCCCAGTCTCTTGTCAAGAGTACGCTTTGATGCTATTTTTGGAATCGTAATATTTATAACTCAACATCATGCCTCACAACGGCTACAAACTCTAGTCTCTACCACTATTAAGAAGAGTCCAAGATGCTTATGCGACCTCGCCTGAAATGATCCGTCCAATCAAGTTCTTTTCTCAACTTCCATAGAAATAGCATCAAGCAGTGCTTATGATGGTTACAGAAAAACTAATGCGGAGATTCCTTCTCTAACTTCGTTTCCTATAGACAGATGCACTACAGCATGTGTACAGTCACTTCTCACCCCTCCCCCTACGGGCGACGCTCTCTCCTTGTAGGGGGGAGGGGTGAGACGCGGCTGTACACAGACTTGATGTACTGAAACCAAGAGATAATCAGATAATAAGTAAAAAATAAATTTTTGTATACCTTAGTGATTTTCTGTTTGTAATTTCATTATACTACCAACTATCGATCGAATATCGACCATATGTGTGAGAAAGTCCTCAACTCAAAACTCAAGAAGTGAGTTTGGTTTTCCGTTGTTGATATCAGAATAAAAAACGTATAATCCTTTGCGCTTATCGCCTTTTAACCTTAAACTACTGAAACATTTGAAAGCCCTACTTTATAAGAATTTGGAAATATCTTGTCTTAAAAGAGAGATCGATTTAAAGACGCATCTACACGAACAAGTTTTTTCTTGATTGACATTTTTTCCTTGACAAGACTCCTTGTTCACAAACTAGCGGGCCAGCGCTTCAACGAGGAAACTAATAAAGGAAAAAACTTGTTCGAGTAGATACGCACAATATTGAACGGCAAATTAACGTCAGTCACTATTATACAGGCCTTTTAAAAAAACTTTGAAAACCCTTCATAATAAACTTAAAAATAAACATTCCTCAATGGGAATTACTGTAGTCCTGGAACCAAGTCAAAATTTGTACACAAAATTATCTCTTTATAAAACAACCGCGAGATGTGCTGGCCAGCGATGTTCCTCTTTCAGCGCAGGCGCAAATGTCACATCAGTTTGCTTAATATTTCGTAATAGACGACTTTACCAGAACTTCCTGTTGGGAAATGAAACAAGAGCCTTGGTCAGCTTACACATTCTTAAAATTTGAAGGTAAATGTTGCATTAATAAGGTACTTGGTGCTGCTTACTTTGAGCTTGTTCTTTGCGTGCTCTTGCCAGACTTTGGCGGGAGATTCGGTTATATTCCTTACATGTTTGCTGGTGCATTAACAACTACTTCTTCCGGTTCGTTTTCGAACTTATCTAAAGCATGCGTGCTTGCCATCCTGCTCGGGTTTTCTCTTCCGCCATTTTGTTGTTGTTTTGTTGTTTGATGTATATTTTGCGTGTGCATTTCCCAGAGGAACAAAGGAGGTTAATCGCCATCCCTCCTTTGTGAGGAATGTTTCAAAACACGTGGAAACAAGTGGTCCAATTCAAGACACTTTTCTCATGCATGGCGGCTTTGGTCTCCTATTTCTGAATTTTCTGAATTCATCCTTTTATTTTTGCATTTTTTCCCACGGGGTTTTGTTTTTCTTCGCTTCTGTGTGCATTACTTGTTGACTGTATTGTTCACTATTGCTTATGTATGCTGCTTGTCTTGACAACATCGTAAGCTTTCTTCCTTTCTTCAATTTTGAGTGATTTGTTTGTTCAAGCTTTCATGTGGTGTTGTTTTCTTTTGACTCGTGTCCTTTTTAAGCTGTTTTACTAGTTAATGTTCACTTTTTGTTTCTACAAACTACTTAGTTCCTTGTATAAACATAGTCGACCTCGCTAATGGGTGGCATTATTAGATTGTCTGCTGTTGTCTGGTTTTGTTTGTTTGTTTGTTGTTTGTTTTGAGGGGAATTGTGGACGGGATGGGAGTGGTGTCTGTTGTTGTATTTTTCTTTATCCCCGAATTTTGTTTACTTACGAAATTTACTTACCGAAAAAAGCTACCAAAACGTTTTTGTTTTAAAATATTTTGTCCTTTTTACGTAATTTAATTACCGTGATTTTTTTTGTAAAATTTCTTCGTTAACGCAAGTATTTTGTTTGTTAACGAAATTTCTTTACCATAAAAAGTTACTCGAATTATTTCATTCAATTTTGTCTCTAAATTGAACTAGTCAATACTACTAGAATATCATAAACTCACCACTCATGTCCGCGTTAGATCCGAGAGGGTCTCTAATATCTCGCTTGCGCATCTTTCTGTATCTCTGTAAAAAGCTCCTTCGTTCAGAACCGCCTCGTTTCATCGGTGCACCGCCATCGTCGCTGCCAAAGTCTTCCATGGATTCGGCGTCTAGTTTGGGAATGACTTGTGATACGGTTATTTCTACGTGCTCTGGAAGGCTGAAGAAATAAATGAATAGAAAGAACATTATAATGCTTTTATGAATATTATGAAAATCAGAGAAAACTGAGCTGGAAATGTGAATCTTCCAACCCCAGGATGATGGATAGAAAGATGTACCCATTATAAAGAAGGATGTGGGAATGGGACGACAAGGATTTCATTCCTTCCATAAGAGGTCGCGATGAACAAGTGGATGTGCATGTGAAGTGATGTGAATGGATGGAACGGGACGACGGAAAGTCGGATGGATGGATTGAGAGAGGGAGACAGGGAGGGAGGAAGAAGGGATGGATGGATGGATGGATGGAAGATAGATCATGGATAGGAAGGAGACCTCAGGTTAGGGGGGAAAAAAGATTAAAGAAAAGAAAGTAAAGAAGGAATTAAGGAATTCAGAGAATGGATTCCACAGAAAATATAAAATGAACAAATGAAAATCATAATCACACATGACACCAATTACCTTCCCATGCAAGGAACCAATCCTTCATCTATATTTTTCCCGTCTTTACGCATAGCAACCCATTTCCACGATTGCTTTGCCTGATCATAGTTGGCTCGTGTGTTGATAATGTGAAGTGTTTCACCGACAGTGAAGCTCAATTCGTCAGGTGACATCGCTTTGTAAGAGTTTATTGTCCTGTTATTCGAACCAAAGAAAAGATTTCCGTTGGATGTACTACAAATTATTGACGGTGTATTTAATAGCTTCAGGATTTTCTTATACACCTATTCCAAAAATCGTTATCCGGATCGAAAGCAAGTAGCAAGAACCCGACGACCGAAATGAATGCTGAATTAACTTATAATTTATTCAAATCAGACTTATTTCTATAGAGCTGAGTGTGATATGTGAACACTCACGTGAAAATGTTCATGGTCTATGCTGTTTTAAACACCAGTTTCCATACATCGGTTCACTGGTCAAACACAAAGCATTCAGCCGAGGCTCCAAGGGGATATTTGCATAATCCCTTGAAACTAAGGCCACTGGACCTTGACGCCTCGTGAACCGATGTATGGAAACTGGTGAATGGAAATAAATCTGATTTGAATAAATTATTTATTATAAGCTCTTTTGGTTAGATGATGAGAAATCAAGTAGGGTTAACGAAAACAAAAGATGTTACCTCACGAATACGGAGTCGTATGGTGTCTGTTTGAGAACCTCTTGGTAATCTGTCAAGAATCAAGACCAAATGAGTGACATTATTCTTGTGGCATAACAACACCTTATTCTGTTATCATCTTCTGTCCTAATCATCGACCCCCTCACTGGTGAAAAACAAAGCATTAGATTGAAGCCCTGAACGCCCAGACGTTATTGATCTACTTACATTCATTGGACTCTGCTTCGATTCTCACGTAAGTACAGCTACTGAGTAACCGCACGATACGAGTGGCGTAGTCTAGTGTTGCTCGGGTAAAATCATAGCAGTTCAGCTGAAAAAAAAAGACAGTCAGAAAGAAAGACAGACAGAAAGAAAGACAGACAGACAGAAAGACGGAAAGAAAGACAGAATGAATGAATGAATGAATGAAAGAATGAATGAATGAATGAATGAATGAAAGAATGAATGAATGAATGAATGAATGAATGAATGAATGAATGAAAGAATGAATGAATGAATGAATGAAAGAATGAAAGAATGAATGAAAGAAAGAAAGAATGAATGAAAGAAAGAATGAAAGAAAGAAAGAAAGAAAGAAAGAAAGAAAGAAAGTTAATCTTTAAAAAAAGTAACAAATAGTAAGGTAACTTATTACTGGATGGCAAGCTTCGTTTTTTTTAATCCATACCGTTTTTACAGTGCGACTACTCCAACCAAGGTTGGGTATGTCGCACTGCGAGTTTCTACAGCATACGATGCTTCTTGCTCAATTTCAATATAATTCGCACACAAACAAAGCAAATTCTGTACATTTTAAGCGAAATTTCAAACATTTGTAGAGATTCTATTGTTTATATACTCCATCGTGAATGGATAATTTACATGAAAATTTGTTTGGGTGGCCTTGGTTGGAATAGTCGCACTGCAATAGATCATGCAAGTACCTTGAATAGTCGATCGCCGACCTCCAATCCTACAGCTTTACATACAGAGTCTTCTGTTAGTTCCTTCACGTAGATTCCTACCAGGTTACCACCCGTCACTTCTAAACCTAGACTCTGAAATACTTGTTTCTCGAGACGCATCACTCGTACACTAAAAATAATAACATGAGATCACCAGACTTAGTGAAACTAGGGTGCATTGTGGTCTAGTTTGGGTATAGATATCTTTTGCGTGTCATGGATTTATGAAATTGCGTCGTTGTCTTAACCAGAACCCATCATATCCTATAAAGGTACATAGGTACATTTTACCCCATATACAAATTCCGTATTATTTATGCATGCATATGAATAGATCTCTTTACTTTGGGCGTAACGTTTCCCCGTTTCAGATAACGCGTCATCCTCTTGGGAACAAGATTCTTTGTTTGAGGCTCATCCACAATAATGTATCTTCTCAAGCGTTTCCGAGAAACAAAGAAACAAGGGAATGACACGTGATCTAAAATGGGAAAACATTACACCCAAGGTAAAGAGGTCTATAAGGGAAGGTTTAGCTTTTAGTTAGTCTGCCGCAAAGCACGACGGGTAAGAAGCCTTTAAACTCACTAATCAAAAAAGTTTCTTCTAGCATCGATAAAATATTATCATGAAATCAACTCGTAATAACTAACAATAAAACAAGATATCGAGAAATGACACTTGCATTATCCAGCAATGAAGCAATATTTCGGCTGCATGCAGATGAGATGCAAATGAGCCATTATGCATTGTATTGACCCGATAGCCTCACTTGAATGATTCTTAAAACAAAAGATTATTTCATTGATTCAGCTGTAATAACAGCTATTACGTCATTTACGTGAAATAATACTAAACAAAGGCAAACAAAGAAAAGAATCCTCACTTTATTCCACTCGCTGCCAGTGTTTCCTGGGTACTAGTTCTCAGAGCCCGGTCCATTCCATACCCGTCCTCCTCATCGATTCTGATGGCAGTAATAGAAGACTGGGTACGAGTGAGTCCATAATCACTACTGTGTTCCACGCCACCTGACCTCAGAACAGTCGTACTAACGGATTTCCGTCCCATTGACCCAAGAGGGACAGCCTTTAGTTTTATTTCATCCATTTCATTTTCTTTCGGTTCGGACGAAAGAAGTTCCGTAGACTGCCGATCGTCCTCCGAAGTTACACCGACGCTGGCAGTTTCGAGAGGCGCGTCGGACGGTACGTATATCGCCGTAGCAATGCGCTGCCGCTCGGTTTGGTAGACTGGGGTCGAATGAAGAAGACTACCAGAATGATCAGAGCTTGAGTCCGCGAAACACGAGTCAGCGTTCGATACCATGGAGCCGAGACTTGACGCGCCAGATAAGCGCGAGTCACGTGATCTCATTGACACGCTACTGTCATTGGATATCAGTGACAAGCGATTTTCTGCGCTGGCAGCTGACAGAGAACTGTTGCCAGGGAGACGCCTTAGAACCACATCACTTGTCTCGCTTGTCTATACAAACACGATTTGTATGGAAGTTAGATAACGTCGTTACCATTCCGAATTTATCTTAGTTCAGACACTGGACCCCTTCCTGGAGTCCCTCCTTTCCGTGACATAGGAGGTCCAAACAAAATAAGCGGAGCGGCGAAGAATGGTCGTGTGTCTGGACTAAATTTCTCCGCGTTTAACCTCTTTGTTCAAATAGGTTTTATGCGCAATGTTCAATTAACTGTTAACGTTGAAATGTGGCTCGTAAATTTCAGCTAGTTGACCGTCAATCAAATTAGTCTTCTGTGATTGGTCAAACATGTGAAACTAGTCTTTACAACTTGATTGACGTTCGTCTTAGAGCTACAAATTCCATCGTACCGAGGTGTGTTCAGGGTCGCACGTCAACGATAACAGTTATAAAAGATCGACAAACATTCCTTGGAGAAGAACGGCGCAAGAAGCGTGTTATAGCTGGGACAGGACCAAGTAATAGCTCGCTTTTAACAGAAGTTAACATATGAAATGAGTGCAAGAATTAGGCAGTTATCCACTTACCACGTTATTCGCATGCTTTAAATTATCCTGCTTAAAGTGAGAGAGGAAGAATGGGAAAAAGAAATGAATGAGAATTTTTTATCAGAATGTTTGTTTCATTATTTTTGATATCGCTTTTAGGTCAATTCGTTGTCGTTTTGTTTTTCTATTTTTACCAACCTTACGTTCATGCGAGTGGACAGAACTTTTAATAGTTCTCGTGATGTTGAATTTCACTTTTTCGCCGGCAGCTTTTTTGGTGACTTTTTCTAGGGATGACGAAATAATCTTATCTAGATGCTTGCCATTGATCTAAAAAAAAATACAAATATCAATCAATCAATTAATCAATCAATCAATCAATCAAGAAATTGTTGTTGGGCGATATAGTGATATTTCATGTCTACTACCAAAACCATTGTGATGTTAATATGCCAACCATTTTTCACAAAAGCTCTTCACAAGTTCAGCTTGGGTTCACCAACCAATCGTTATCTAGATGGTTGGCACATGAATGGCAAAGGATTACGGACTTATTTCCGGGTCCAATTTTCCTAAAATCCGCCAAAAACCAAGCCAAAAATGTGATCTACAATCGCTCCTCTCCTTGCAACAAAAAGGACTCCTATTGCGAGGATTCTTTACTGCGCAGGTACACAGACCACAAAACAATGCATCGCGCAAAGATTCTTGGGTACATTTGGGTGTATCCAGATTTATCTATCGCATGACTTCAGTATACTAGTAACTTACTTTATGAATGTAATCACCAACGTCCAGGCTTCGATTTTCTGAGGTCGCTGTTCCAAAGGAATTTTCCTTCACGTACAAACCACACTCAAATCCAAGACCTAAATAGTACAAGCATTTCGTTTTCAATAGGAAGGTGGCGGGAGCATCACTTTACGTACTCTCATTGAACAAATTTTGAACCAATCAGAAAGCGAAATCAATTCTCGCGGTTGAGGTAAAATCTTAGTACGATCTTTATACACAGCGATATGGAAAAAAACGACATACGAACCTGTTTTGGACTTTTTGGGGATTTTGAGTTCAACGTCAAAAGTCAGTTGACAATTGGTCGTTGGTCGTCGCAAAACCTGAACAGAAATGACAATAAAATTCACAGCAGATAAGTAGTTTGATAGCAAATATCGTGATAACATTGCAATTACAACGCCTCAATGTCAATAACTGTTAATGGCATGCAGATCAAAATGGAACAAACTTGATTGGTTCTCAGAGCGGTCAGAATCCTGCAGTCCTGACCGGCAGTCCGCCGGTCAGGACTGCAGGACTAAAGAAAATGTCAAAAAATGGAATTTCGAGCTTTATTTTTCCCATTATAATAACTAATTTATTAATCGAGCTTGTTTGGTCAGATAAAGGGAATATTGATCTCTTTTTTAATCAACTAACTAATGAAACTAAAACAAGAATCGGACAGATAAAAGATTTATAAAGAAAACAAGAGTAGATGTTAATGCATTACCAAGGTGATGGTGGATGTAGCGCCGTCCAGTACAGACCTCACGAGGTTCTGGTCGTTTTCATTGACAGACATGTCATTGATAGACACAACTTCGTCATATTTCCTGAGCAGAGTAAAGAAACGCCGTGAAAGAACAATTACATGAAATAGACCAAATCCACTTGGGCGTAATGTTTTCCTATTTCAGACCACGTGTCATTCCGTTGAGAATAAGATTCATTGTTTAAGGCTCTTGTTTCCGAGAAACAAAGAATCAATACCCAAGGGAATGACACGTGGTCTGAAATGGGAAAACAAATACGCCCAAGTGGATTTAGTGCATTAAATTCAAGGCTACGGAGTCCTCAAAGAGATTTAATAATTTTGGGGGGTCTAAAGAGGACATGGCCAAACTAAGAGTCTTTCGTCAATTTAAAAGAGACTATAACTTTGAGGATTACAACATTAAACACAGAGTTGCTCTCACAAAATTAAGAATCAGCAACCATAGACTTGAAGTAGAAATGGGACGGTATAGAAGGCCGTATCTGATCTATGAAAGAGAGGATTTGCCCAGTGTGCAACTCAGGAGAGAGAGTGAAAACACTTTTTAATTAGGTGTCAACTTTATGGCATACAAAGAAAAGAATTAACAGAGAAAAAATAACAATTTAAATATCAATAATGTGAACACTGATGATCGCTTTCTCTTTTTAATCAATCCCAAAACAGTGTTCCCACAGAAAGTTTTGTCAGCATACATCTATCGATGCACTTGTTGACAAGGGAAACAAAAATCAAGTTATCTTAAACTAGTATTCATTTGGAGTAACACCTATGTACTTTCAGATTATGCAGTGCCAAATAAAGATATTGTATTGTACTGTATTGGCATTGAGGAAGGGATGGGGAAAGGGCAGGCTGTTACAGCCTGTTAATAAGTGAGTACTTACTGGATATTTTTAGCTGCACCCATCGCCTTGTCAACTTCCATAACAGCTATGAAAGCTCGTCCGTGACACTGCACTCGAGCAATTTTGATGGTTTCCAAAGGATCATCCTACAATATCACCAAATCTTATTAGAATCGGTCAAGAAATTCGTATACTAAGAGTCGTTTTGGACGCAAAATGCTATAATAATAATATATAATAATAATAATAATAATAATAATAATAATAATAATGGTTTATTAAACAGTTCCATCAAAAAGGTGGCTCTTCACTGTTCAAAAACTAAGAATATAAAATATATACAAGAGTCAATAATAATAATAAATTATTATACTCGTTAAAATATGTGTATATATATATATACATACTTAACTTGTTTTCGTAGAATAGATTTCCAGAGTGCTCAACATTAAAGGAGCAGTAAATATAGTTTA
>JAAAQI020124184.1:2818-15044 GCA_011800005.2 Stichodactyla mertensii
AAATGGAATTTAAAGGAGGGAAGAATGGAGGGAAGCGTGGGTGGTTGAATGGATGGGATGAAAGGATAGATGAAAGGATAGATGAAAGGTAATTTAGCAAGGGCATTTATATGAAGTGAATCGCCATCCACTCTTCCTTCATTCCATTACGATGTACCTCGTGACACATATCGCGAAACAGTTTCTAATAATGTCCACACACCAAAATGGTAAACAAAAGATAAAGATGTGATATCAAGATACAAATAGAAAAAAAGGAGAGTTGTCACTGAAGCGTATTAGATCCTACAAGCTCTACTTACTTCGCCAAAAAGATCAAGAGTGGTTGCACTTTCAAAAGATGGAGCCATACTCACTATGTCATCAGACTCCTGAACGGACTGGCAAGAATCGAGTAAGAGGAGAAACAGAACAAGAGAAAAAGACAAGACAACACTTTGGTTTGTTTGTAAAACAAGAGCAAAGAAGTGAAAAATGAGGTGGAGAAGATCTCTCTTTAAATGGAGAAATGGTTATTTTAGGAAAATAATGAGGTTGATGTCGAAAAGAACATCAAGATTATATAAAAGTAAGATAAAAGTCGGCGAATGTGGTGCAGCCAATGCAACATCACTTTCTGACCATAAAACCCTCTAAATCGGGCAATAGTACAAGCATACAGCATAATGCAGATAATAAAGAAGAGAAATAAAACTAGCCAACACTAAGAAGCTTCATTTTTTACATTTTCAATGGCAACAACTTGGGAGCATTTGGCATAATTATTATCATTATCGTTATCTTCCTCGTCATCATCATAATCGTCGTCATCATCATCATCATCATCGTCATCATCACCAGCGTCACCATCATCGCCCTCATCATCGTCATTATTACCATCATCATCACCATCACCATCATCATCGTCATCACTATCGTCATCATTATCGTCATTATCATCATCACAATTATTACCATCATCATCGTCATCATCACCATCACCATCGTCATCACTATCGTCTCATCTCACTGCCTACCTTTTTGTTCAAAGAGATAACCTCTGCTTTAGCTTCATTGAAAACCTTTTCTCTGAGAGCCTGGTCTCGATCACTAGCGATGCTTGCTCGGTGTAACTGGTCTCTGAGTTCCGTCACGTCGCGCTGATGTTTGGATTTCATTGTAGCTAACTCTGTAGTAGCAACCATAACCTAACACATGATATTAATATACAATACAGTTGAAGAGATATATATTCACATATATGTAGTTAAATATACTAGCTAACAAAACAAATGACACACGAACAAGAAAAAATATTGAAAATAAAATAACTACCATTAATAGAGAAAAAAAAGAGAAGAGGAGAGGAGAGGAGAGGAGAGGAGAGGAGAGGAGAGAGGAAAGGAAAGAAGCGGACAAGACAAGACAAGACAAGACGAGAGACAAGACGAGAGACAAGAGAAGAGAAGAGAAGAAAGGAAAGGAAAGGAAAGGAGAGCAGAGAAAAGAGAAGAGGAGGCAAGAACATTATTCAAGTGGAGGATCTTACTTTACATTAGCAGGTCGTTGTACGTCAGTCGGTTAGAAATTAGTAACTTACCAGTAGTCATGGTATCACGATAACTAACACGATAACGCTACACACGCTACGACACGGTCACTCACAGAGAGCACGAATGCGAGGCATATACTCACACAACAAGTCTTCAGCAAAACAAATACATACTAGGAATGGTGTTAATAAACGTTATTTGAAATTAAATAAGACTTAGAAAGAGTCACTTTTTTGACCCGGACGGTTCAACTCCTGCGCGCAAAATTGCTGACACCAGTTTTGTAGAGGGATGTAACAAATTGAATTTGATTGGCTAAAAATGCTGGGTGATTGTAAACAACGCTGCGCGCAACAATTGCATTTGTGCGGGAACTAAATATACCATATAAATCTCCAAGCATATCCCCCTTTAAAGACTGTACATTGAGCAGATCGACTCCCAAGCGAAAGATTAGCAAGTTTTTTCAGTGGATTTTATAGTAGTTCTTCTGACTTACCTTTTGTTTTTCGATTTCAATCTCTCTCTTGTAGGAGTTATCTATGCTGTCCAGTTTCTCCTTCAGAGCGCAGACCTCATTGTGCAGCTCATTACATTCAACTGTCTTTTCTTTCATTCGTCTCTCGAGGATCTGTTTCTGGTTGTTGACGTCATCCAGCCTCCTCTCGAGTGAAACGAGCTCGCTTTTCGTCTAAACATAACCAAACAAAAGCATGGCCGTTAACAATAATGACAAGGACAAACAAACAAACACCGCTGTAATCATCATGTTATTAGTTTCAATGTGTTAGTGCATAACATAAACAAGAGCATATAATATACATATAGCCACACACACACACACACATACATACAACACTACGTAAATCTTTTATGAGTTTCATCTCTTTTCTTCAATTAAAGTTTTATCAATAATTACTCATAATTTACACAGATCAGACAACTACAAAATTTCTTAGTATTAAGACAGAGTTTTGTGTTTCAAGTGTGTTTAATGAGCGATTGAATTAGGGATCCTAATATAAGGGAACCTATAGTTATCAAGTATTTGTTTCAAGAATACCTTTTCTGAGATAAAGAAAGATGCATTCTGGTCTAGCTCGGGTACCATATAAAATTAGGTGAACAAAATCCGTTGGTACCCAAGATAAACCACAACGCATCTTATTCATCTAACCCAAAGAGCCTATGACAAGATGTTATCTAATATTTATTTTTTATCTTTTATCGATTTTTTTGCTAACAGTGCAAAACTTTCCTATCAGATGTTTGATTGGAAAAGAGATTATATCGGAGCCTATTAGTTTTTACCTTCATACATATCTATATAAAGTTTTAGTACTGACATGTTTAATCTAGTTCAAGACCTACTAGCAAAGCTTTGATTTCTGGATGTTGCGTGTTGGTACATGCCAATCGTTTAATGACATCTTTGGGTCACGCAATGCAAGTCACGATAAAGGAATGTTATTTTATATTGTCATGGTCACACGGAAAGCATTACTTACTGTCCAAACGTCATTTGGGATGTTTATAGTACTTTAAATTCGACAATTTATTCGATCACTTTAATGTCAACTAGTTTAGAAATCATGGAACATTTATAGTTTGATGACTGACGATACAACATCGATACAACATACGTCAATCAGTCCGTTACCAAGACAACAAGTAGGTCACGTGACAATGAAAGAGTAAGGGTAGTGGAAGGATATGATCAGTGGTGTTCGTCAGACCTGGCCTTCAGTGGTTATGTTTAAGCTTATGAAAAGCTTTTTAACTTCTAGTTATGAGATGCTATAAGTTATGAGATATTACTATTAGTTCTTATGTGTTACGTGCAATAAATACTGTCAAATAAAATATGGGAAAGTTTTCTATAATGCGTATTAAACTTAAAATAACTTTTTGCCAAGGCTTAATTTTTCACCATGATAGCTTTAGAGATTATTATTCATCAAACTTCCATTAGTAATTATATATTATTAGTGCATAATAATCAATAATTTTATGATTAACCAGCTATAAAAGGCCTTAGGTCAGTACAATTCTGTGAACTGTCAGTAGTTTAGTACCTACGAGTTAGTCAAATATTTTGTAATAGTTCTAAAAAGAGAACTTAAACCAAGTGCTCAAGACGTTTTCCAGCAAACATCAAGGTTATCAGGAATCTTGTTTCTGCAGTAAATCTGTGCTGTCTATTTTTTCATTATTACATCTTATTCCCTAAGACTGTTACAATATTTCATTGTAACAGTGTAACAGTATTAAAATAGTACAATTTAAGGCCAAAGTCTGACATTAGTAGGAAGAAATAAAAAGATATTAAGAAAGCCACGAGGAAAAAAAGACTCAAGATTTTGCCAGTGCGTTTGGAAAAAATAGGATCAAAAATAAAAACCTTTTGAATCTCGAGGTGATTTCGTCGGCTATCCTCCATGCCTGCGAGCTGTTTGGTCAGCAGTGTTGCTTGCTGCTGCAGTTGCGCATTGTGTTCTTCCTTCTCTCGTACCCATTCCCTAAGCTCTCTGACTTGATTGTTCTCCACGTCAGTCAACTTCTTGATAAGTACCTCTACTTCTTTCTTAAGTTCTTCATTATGAGCTACTTTGGCTGCGAACTTGGCTTCCAATTCTCCCAGACGATTCCTTTCTAGATTTTTCATGTCAACCTTAAGTTTTTCCGCCTCTAGTTCTAATTGAGTGATAAGAGTATCTCTCTCTTTAAGTCTTTGGCACAAGTCTTTGATTTTCTGGCTTTCAGTATCTTCAAACCTTCCAGTATGTTCTCTCAACTGCGCTTCTAAATCCGCATTCCTCGCATCTTTTTGCTTGAGCTGAATTTCAAGCTCGCGGACTTGTACGCCTTCAACGTCTGCAAGCTTTGCGGTCACCTGATTAATTTCCGACTCTAATTCTAAACAGCGCATGCGCCGATCTTCACACTCCTTCTGCAGTTCTTTGATAGTCTTGTTTTGTAAATCCTCAAGGTTCTTCTTCTGGTCCTCGATAATTGCTTCCAACTCGCTGTTATTACTTGCCTGTTCTTTGAGACTTTCTTCGAGTTCATGCCAATGAAGTTCGCGACTATCATTCAAGGCGAGCTGCACCTGAAGCTTTTGCTGTAAGTCCATAAGATCTACATCTTGCAGCCGGTCAACAGTTTCAGTAAGCTGTTTAACTTGTTCTTCCAGCTGTGAGTTGTCCTTCGTCTTTTCTTTTAGCCTTTCTTCGAGATCACGATACTCATTCTCACGTACGTCTAACAACGTCTCGTAGCCTTGGCTTTTGACAATTTCCATTTTTAACTCTTTCTGCAGGTCTGTTAATTCGGCTTCTAGCTCGATATTCTGTTCCTGAAGACGGGTTTGGAGTTCCTCGTTCTCTGAATCCCGCGTGCGTAATAGTGTCTCTATTTCTTGGTTTTTAAGCATAATGTTGGAAAGTTCAGTTTCAGCGGATGCCAAACCTGAGATCTGGTTCTCCTTTTCTTGTAGCTTCTCGATTAACTGTTTTTTCTCGGCAATTTGGCGGTCAAAGTTCTCCTCTAACTCGTGGTGGGTGCTTCGCAAGTCTTCAATCTCTCCTTCAAGGTCGGTGATTCGTCGATTTTGTCTACCGATTTCTTGTTTAAGAGATTCGTTTTCGTCTTGAATTTGGCTTAACTCGACCTTTTCATACGAAACAATGAAAAACTTAAACAAGTGCAATGTGTACTGGTCTGTCTGTCACACTTACGAATGCGGAATGAAATCTAAAAATACATTGAAAGCAACCTAAAGGAAGTATAACCTTCGCAGATAATAAATTTGATGAATGCATTAAGTTGCGTAACAATTCGATCTAAATAACAAGGGTAACATTAAAAACTACTCAGTGCGGTTTAACTCTAACTCTAACTCTGATTCTCACTTATACGATAGGCATAACCAATAGTAAAAACTAGGTTCCCACTCGCACAAAAGCACAAGAAGAAAAACTGCGTGACCGCTCGAGCCGAGGGAAACGAGTTTTGCAGCTATAATTAGATCTCATAAATCTCGATGGAAATTGTCGCAAGCACAACTAACTTGGCTACCATGTTTTTGTCATATGATTTGTTTGTAAAATATCAATTCGTCACGTCATTTTTGCAAAGAGTTACATTAATTATCTCTAGTAATTATTCTGTAGCTACGCCTTCACAAGCGTTTCTGAGATTGAAAAACAGCGTGCATTGTGGTCTAGCTTGGATACAATCAACATTATGTAAAGCAATAGATGTTCCACCAAGCTAACACAATGCACCCTTTCGATATCTTAAAAAGCCTATTAAATTTCACTTCAAAGCGGACTAAATGTAATCGCATAAAACACAAAAACATACATACCTCTTCAGCCTTCAAGAGTTTTCGCTGTTTTTCTTTCGCTTTTTCTTCCAGTTCTTGGTTCTCTTTTTTCAGTTCATCAATCTTAACTTTGATTTCACTGCTTTCTTCCATTAGTTTCGCTTTGTCTCTGGAAAGCGACTCCACCTTCCGTTCAAGATCACTAATTTTTTCTCGCGCGACTCGAAGATCAAGAGAATCTCGTCCTAGAGTTTTGAGTTCAAGGCTTTGGACCTTAGTTTCGAGTTCCTTCTTCTGCTCTTTAAGGTAATTTATTTCCTCTTGTAGATGTTGGACAGTTTCTTCTAAAAGTTCATGATCTGATTTCATTTTGTACGCGAATTCTGCTTCCAATTCGGAGCGGATCTCGTCTTTTTCTTTCGACCTTTCACTTTCAATTTCATTTTTCTCTCTTGCAAAATTCTCGTGCAGTTCTTTGATCTTTTTCTTATAGCTTTCTTCAAGCTCTCCTTTTTCGCGCGCGTAACTATCACGGATTTCCTTCGATTCGACTAACGCGCTTCTCTGGAGTTCAGCCTTTTCTCGGAAGAAGCTTTCTTCGAGTTGGGCTTTCTCCTTGGCGTAGCTCTTCTCTAATTCCGTCTTATGTTTCGCCAGCATTTGATAAAAGTCTTCTTTCAGCTGGCCTTTCAGACCAGCTTCGCCTTTCGAAAATGCTTGGCGTAGTTCACTTATTTCATTTTTGTACTTATTTTCGATCTCTGATTTATCTCGCGCAGAGTTCTGCAGTAACTTTGCTTTCTCTTCCGTAAAATGCTCCTCGATTTCCGACTTCCATTTCTGAAACGTCATCTCACTGGCTGCACATCTGTTTTGATACTCTTCTTCTAATCTATACTTTTCTTCTAGAAAGTTCTTTTCAGCGCCGGAAGATTCTTGTAAAAACTCTTTTCTAAGCTCTGCCTCCTGTTCCGTTAAGTTATGGCAGAACTCTTTCTCCAACATGTCACGTAGTTCGGCCTGTTCTCGATTAAACTTCTGCTGCATTTCACTTTTTTCCCGCGCAAAAGATTCCCGCATTTCGGCCGTTTGGCGCAAATATTTTTGTTCCAGTTCTGCTTTAAGTCGCTCAAAATTCTGCTTCAAGCTAGCAACTTCTTTGGCATGTTCCTGGTTTAATTCCCATATTCGGTTATCAGTCGCTTGTTCAGTTCTCGATTTCTCTCTCCTAAACTCCGCTTCAAGAGCTTGAATCTGTTCTTTATGACCTTTCTCAAGCTCTAGCCTCAGATTCGTCCAGTCGCGCTGGCTTTTATTAAACTCCGCTTTCGAATTGCTAGAACTCAACTCCAGTTCAGCTTTATCGATTCTAAATTGCTGTTCCATCGCAGCCTTTTCATTGGCAAACTTTAAGTCAGCCTCCCTTTTTTCCTCTTCCAAGATGTGAATTTTTTCGATAAGGTTTGTTTTCTCTTCGTCAAACTTCTCCTTCGTTGATTCCATCTCTGCTAAGTGCAATTTCTCAAGCATCTCTTTCTCGCCTTTGTGCTCCTCCTCCATTTCGGCCTTTTCACTTTCGTACTCGCTGATCAACATCTCTTTCATTTGCCTGAAACTCCCTTCAAGATCTTCAGAAATGCCGCTCTTCTCGGACGCGAAGGAATTCTCCATTTCTTTCATTTTTGCTTGGTAATCCTTTTCTAGTTCTTCCTTCTCTTTGACCAACGCTTGCTGTAGTTGTTCCATTTCGCCTGTAAATTGAGTGGTCAAGTTCGCTAACTCTGTTTCATATCTCTTCTGCATTTCTTCTTCTTTTGAGTCGAGCGAGCTTCGAAGCGTTTCTATTTCATTTCTAAGGTTATGTATGCTGACGTCTTTCTCTTTCAGTGAGCTTTCAGCCTTAGATATATCATTGTTTAGCTCTTTTATCCTCTTCTCAAGAGCAAGTTTTTCCTCGGTCGAGTTATTTTGTAGTTCACTGATAGACGCTTCTTTTTCTTTTAGTTCTTCTTCGAGCTTCTTGATGGTTTCTAAAAGGAAAAAGGCCAAGAACATGGTCCCAACAGTTCTTAAACATGAGAAAGCATCAGGGCTAAGGATATATGTATATGGTACCAGTTTCTGTGTGCGTGTAGCACACACTCAGAGAAAAAAGGTGAGGGACATGTTTCGTGAACGGTTCCTGTCGTATTACATCCCGGTATTGGCCTCGCTACAAACAGCACGAGGTTTTGATTTGTGTCGTGAGCAGGAACAAAATGACTCGTCTACTGAGCATTTCGCTCACGGGGTGGGTGGAAGAGTAGGGGAAGGGGGTGGAGGAGGGGGGCTGTCCGCGCTCTGCCTGCTATGCTCCTTGGACTCCAATCTTTAAAGTCCCCGCGCAATGTACTTACCAAGATTGCTCTGCCTGTCAGCAAGATCTTCTGCAAAGAAAACAAAACAATAACATCATACATTATCCTAAATTGGAACTTGAATTCTGAGGTGGAGTTTTTCTCTTTCTAAACACAAAATGGGGGCGTTACGTAACAAGCGATGCCGTAACTACAATAACACGTAATGATACAAACACTAGGAATAACTAGAGCTTAGTTACAGTCAAATAAACATGTATTACAAAGTTAAATGAACATGTATTACAAAGTGAAGATGTCAAGAACACAAGAAGGAAGCGAATAGGAAGGGTAAACAAATATAATTGGTCAAGTCCAAATGGTTGAAGTAGATTGAAAGTAGGAAAGTCGATGGAATAGCGCATGAGACTGTTAATAAGGATTGCTTCTGTTGAGAATGGATTTCAGTCAGTACAGTGCAGTACAGTACTTGTAGGATTATACTCACGTTCAACCGACCAAGGAATAGATATATCATCATCAGTGTCTTCGCCTTTGGGACAAGGGAACAAGATTGAAGAATATAGAACATAAAAAGTGAGAACAGGAAAACGGAAAAAAAGAGAGAGTTTGTAGTGCTCACGCATCTCACTAGAATAGTAAGAGAATCGACGAATTTCTCTTTGTGCAGGGTATCGAAAGAAGAAAAATGAAATATCAATAGAGTGCAGATATGCTCCTTATGCCTTGAAGGTATGATAATTTAAAAGGCTGACAAACTTTTGGCGTGCAATTCTTGTCCTGAAAGGCACACTCGTGCACACTCGTGTAAGGGGCAGACATGCTTGCACTAAGGCCATGTAACGGACGACTCTTCACAGTAAACAGGCTTGAAAAGTCTAATACACTTGCAAAGTTTTTTTTGAGATTTGAGAGTAAAGTTCCTTTCGCTTTTCAATGAGAAGACAAAATAAGGTTTTCCAATCAGACAAGTTCGTGGCAAAGATTTGTTCTGCCAAATAACTAATACAGAGTTTCAATGGCAGAGAGAAACCTTAAAAGACAAAACTGCGTAATTTGACGACGTGTTATAAGTCGTTGGCTAACACTCAACTGGCCATAGAAAAATGAGATTACAAGTGATGGAAGTGCAGTGAAGAATACTAAGTTTATTGTGCTGTACAGTGCCACACAGTGCAAAGTCAGCTAAAGCAATACAACATGCACAGCACACAGATAATATTGCAAAAGTTGGCGTTTAAATCAATGCTTAGTAAGATCAGAGAAATAATATTAAAATATGGCAGTCACTGATATTCATGCAAGCGCGAGGTCGAATGATTTCATAAGGGTTAAGCATGGAGCATTAACTAGTATAGGCACGCAAGGTAATAAAGTAAAAACTAACTGTTTTGAGGAATGCCATATTATCAAAAGATTTCCTCTTCTCTTTTCTTCTTCTTCTTCTTACTAGGAACCACCCCAAATATTTTCGTGGTCATGTCCTGTATCCTTACGATAAAAGCTACGCTAAAGGCTACATTTCTTTAGCAAATAGCACTTCTTCCTTACAAGAAAAATGGGTTTCTTTTAAGTAAAATTGTATTATTTTTATGAACTGATTTCCCGAAATATAGAATCTTTTGCATTTAAGATAGCTAATAATCACCTTCAGTAGACAGACAGACATAATGGTATCAAAATAATTAAACAAATAAAAAGCCAAACAAAGAAGCCTTTATAGAGAAAAAGATGGATAGAAATTTCTATGCGCATGTGCCAGACCATTCCATGCTTACCCCCGTCCTCATTCGACCCTCCATCACCACTCAGTCTAACAGGACCCCTCGTACCACCATCAACTTGATCCTCCTCCTCCGATTCCTCCGTTGAATTGCCGCCCTCCTTGCTTCGGCGAATGATCGTGGGTTTAGTGTAGTCGGAAAGCACTGAGCCGACTCTATGGACGCCTTTGTCGCTACTCTGTCGTTTCCGATGACTCGGCCGACGCCTGACCGAAGTGTTGACTTGGTTGATGAGACCCTCGACTTGAAGACGGAGTTCGTCGTTCTCGTCACGAAGCTCCTGCGGTTGAAAGATTGGTAAGTCGATTCCATTAGAACTGATGTTGACGCATCAATAAGAACAGCAACAACAAAAGAACTATAGCAGCAGCAATTTCAGTGAAAAAATAACAGCAGCAACCGAAAAAAAAAGTGAATCGATGCAATTAGAAGCAGCTGTTGACATCAACAAGAGGAGCTGGAACAACAACGACGACCAGGACAACAACTTTAAAAAATATTAACAGCAGCAGCATCGGCAACAACAACAACAAAAAATTAATACAACAGCACCAACAATAACAGCAACAGCAGCAACAGCAGCGGCAACAGCAGCAACAACAGCAACATCAACATCGAACGAAAATACTACCAGAATACTCTACATATCAAGCTCGGTAAAAGAGCCACAAGCCTTTAAACACACAACGGAAAAAAGGAAGACATACCCTGTTAATTCTTTCCAATTCTCGGACACTTTTGTTAGCGTTGCGGTTCTGTTGTTGCTTGAGAAGCTGCTGTCTTTCTAACTCTGCAAGCTAGAAAATAAACAACATACATCTAAGTTTCTTAGATAGTGTAAACTAAATTATATACACGACAAGAAATAACATATCTCATGAAAACATAAGCAAAAAAATCAAAAGAATAAAGCGCGATACATGTAGGAACGTAGCCAGCCGATTTTTTTGAGAAGGGGTTGGAAATTCAGGCTCACGGCACCCAAGGTCGTTCTTGATATGTTTCTGACTTGAAGAAATGGCGGGAAATTGTGAGGGAGGCGTCTATGCACGTTGGATGTATAAACTAAAGGCGGGAAAATCTAAGGGTGGGACAGTAAATTTATCCACTTCACCAAAAAAGAATGAGATTGAAATTAAGACATTCCTACCCGTCCAGCAAGGTCAGACATAGAGTCGAGTTCCTTTTCTAGCCTTTCCCTAACAACATCTGCCTCGTTTAGTTTATCTTGACTCTCGGCCAACGCTTTCTCGAGACGAAGGATTTCTTCCTCTGCTTCGCCCAACTTTTGCCTCAGTCGTCCTTCTTCGCCTTTGGTAATTTTGAGCGAGTCTTCGAGCAGCGAGCGATGTTGATTCACACTGGATAATTCTTTGTCACGCTCTTCTGTCATTGTTTGGTGAAGGAGTTGCATTTTGTCCTGATAATCATTTTCTTGATCCCTAATCAGAAAATATAAACAATTTTCATATTATTTGAGACAGTGGCAGGACTCTACCAGATAGTAATCGCAGCTTGATTGATTGTTGTAAATAGGGTGCGCGTATATTCGTTTATACAGCGCGCGAATTCTGTCAAACGTACGTCTTTTAGTTAATGTATTTTCTTGCGCGATTTTCTTGTTATTTGTCACAACCGTCTACCCTGATGAAGAGAAAGTTGCTCGAAAGCTTGGTAATTAAAATAATATTATAAGGCTGATGAAGCAAAACAGTTGTAAACAATTTTCATATTCACGCTAGCCGCCATGTAAAAATATATCCTACCAACACCAGAAATTACTATGTTAATTTGATTGGTACTAATAATCTTACAAACGAAAGTGCGCATGAGTTTCTGAATCTTCATACAGAGTGGGCAATGTGCCACATCCCGTTCACACGATTAATTCCGCTATACAGGAAAGGGAATATTCCTAACCATACCAGCTTGAAATCAATCAAGAAAATGTAAAAAAAAAAAAAAAAAGCGTCAACTTTCATGTGAGCCATTACAACATATAGCAAAAGTAATATTACTGTACTCGCATCAAAAGTTTCACACTCACTGCTTTATGCACCTGCTCAAGTGATGAAAAAGTGAGGCCAAATGCAGTAAAATATGTATGTTGGATATGGATTTAGCTTTATGGTATGAGAACTTGGATATCTAAAGCCTGGTTCTCACTAGCGACGCAAGCATAAGCATAAGCAACATACGCAGACTCAGTACTGCATTTATCACCGA
>JAAAQI020124195.1:0-15042 GCA_011800005.2 Stichodactyla mertensii
GTTTTTCTAGGCCATTTTTTGTTAGTGTATGCCATTTCATAAACCATTTCAAGCTTCTTAAGGACTGAGAACGAGGGGCGCTAGACTGAAATTCAAAACGCGCTGTGATTAGTCAGTTCGCGCGCTCACCGGACAGCTGGGTTAGACCGGTAAGCAATCACAGCGCGCCATTTTACCGGAAGTAGCCTTTTCCATATGAATTTCCGTTCGTGTTATGAATTTTTTCTTGGGATGGTGATTTTCGCCTCTTTTCCTTCGTATCTTGTAAGGACGCATGCATTAAATGGCGGATATCTCGAAAATCACTTCAAGATATCTTTTTTCCTTTTCAGATTTGAAAACAGTAGAACGGGGTATAAATGTATCAATGAAGTACGAATTCTTTCGCAGGGTTTTTTGTAGGAAAGATGGTTTCAAAACGACATGCGCACTAGAATGAGTGATCATAATTTTTTATTGGACGAAGGAAATCATGTTAACTTATTAAATCATGTATTCATGATAACTAATAGGTCAGAAAACTAAGCCAGGTCAAAGGTGGGACCATCCACAGGCACTTCCTTGGTATATTTAATAAACCTTAATCGCTTGGGCGTATTTGTTTTCCCAATACAGGTCACGTGCCATTCCTTTGCGACTTTTTCCTTTGTTTAATGGTAACGCTTGAGAAGGACATTAATATGGATAAACCTCAAACAAAGAATCGTATTCCCAAGAGGTCTGAATTAGGAAAACATTACGCCCAAGCGAATAAGGTCTATTATTTCGTTTGGCTCCAAATTTTGGAGTCGTGAACTACGTAGCCTAAAGATGGTCTCTGATGTACTGATGATCATCTTTCACCATAATGGATAATTAATACCATCATTTTCGATGCTTTTTAAAATCCACGACAATTATTTCACAATTTTGTTATCTGTGGGAATAATCATCGCTCGTCTGTCAATAAAGCTGTCCCCAGCATGATTTCAAAGTTTCAATTTTTGTCTATCAATTATGGCAGAAAATGATCACGTGACCCGCAAGTAAGTAATAGTGGATCAGCACACTGGACTTGTTAGCATTAATATAATTCTGAATGAAGTAAAGATTCACTCCTGGTTATCATTTATATTGGACAGTTGTCCAACCATCAGGGTCATTCTCCGAGCCAGGGGGACGGTCACGACCACGCCTAGATGCTGACCAAGACTTCCCTACAAAACAAACAAGATATCCGAGTCAATGAACAGATAAAATTATTGTTATTTAGTGTCAAGAGTATTTTATGCAAAAAAAAAAAAAAAAAATTTTACTTTTCTGTCGATGGCTGTTTTGCCCTTTCATCATACGGGGGCCGAAACGACGAGAGGGTACTCCCGAAGTTGCTCACAGTGCGTTGAGTAACTTCTGTAGGATGCTGTTACACTAAGCAATTTTCCTTGCAATTTGTCTCGCAATTTTGTTCCACAAGTTGCACGAGACATTGCCTAGTGTAACATACCAAAAGTGTCTCTCTGAGTTCTACTTCTCGCAACGGTTGCGGCAACAAAATTGCGAGACACTTTAGGTATGTTACACTAGGCAATGTCTCGTGCAACTTGTCTCGCAACAAAACTGCGAGACAAGTTGCACGAGACATTGCCTGGTGTAACAGCACGCCTTTTAATATTAAGAGATTAACAAATATTGAATATAGGATAAAGCTCATAGCAGGATAGCAAACAAGGACAGCAATCCTGGGATTTAAAATCCACATGTTATATCTCCGCGTCTCGTGCGCTGTGGCGATGATAACGCACACAACACGGTTCAAAACAAGGAGAATAAGGATCTTAGCTTCAAACAGAGATTAATACTTATTTATATTTTTACCTTCTGGGCGTGACTGAGAGCGGCTTGGTTCATCTTGACGATCATCGCGTGATCGCCAAGAATCACGATCGCGCCCATCACGTTCAGGCTCTGGCTCACGATCTCGGCTGCGCCACTGGCTTCCACCTCCACGATCTCTTTCAAATCGATCACGATCACGATCACGATCACGATCTCTCTCAAATCGGTCACGGTCACGGTCACCCGAGTCACGCCAACTACCACCACTACCACCACCAAAGCCTCCCCTGTCACCACGATCTCGGTCGTACCCACGGTCTCGGTCGTACCCACGGTCTCGGTCGTATCCACGGTCTCGGTCGTATCCACGGTTACGGTCGTATCCACGATCTCTATCGTACCCGCGGTCCCGATCATACCCGCGGTCCCGATCATACCCGCGGTCCCTATCGTAACCACGATCTCTATCTCCTCCACCACCACCTCGATCTCGGTCACGCCATGAGCCACGTTCATAACCACCATCACCGCCTCTGTCACCGCCCCTGTCACCGCCCCTATCACGACCATAACCTTCCCCTCTTCCACCTTCATCTCTTCCTCCACCTCCTCTCCTCCATGGACCAGAATCAATATCGTCCCTGCGCACATCTCTGTCCATATCTAGAAATAAAAACAAACAAATAGTTAACCGTGTTGAGAAGATTGCTTGCTTTCGAGACGACGTCATTTCCGGTCTCGCGTGGAAGGTTCATAGCTGGTTCATAGCTTTATAGCCATTTTCTCCCGCAAAATGTTCTTCCAATGTGCTTCATATATTTACCTCTTCTGCCATACTCCTCTCTGGGCCTTTCGCGGTCCATGGGGCGCCTCCATGGACCAGAGTCTTCACGATCACGATCACGATCATCACGGCGTGGACCACCTGATTATAATATAAATACTCATTTACTAAGTTGTTGTCAATAAATAAATTTGCCTATTGGTTTAGTGTGTTCTATTTATAAAACCGATCAATATTTACCGTCACGTCCGCGATCATCCATACCAGCTCTCCATGATCCCATGTCACGATCACGTGGGCCTTCACGATCACGCATGTCTCGGTCACGCATGTCACGATCCCCACCGCGTCTCCACGGTCCTTCACGCTCATCATCTCTCCACCCTAGTATTGAATTAAAATTCTTGGAGTTTCAGAAAGTTTTCGAAGTTTTGATTTTGAGACCTTTATTTTTTGAGTTTTCTAGTCCTATATTTTTACACGAGTCTAGTTCATATATTTTTAAGTCATCGAGAAATCAAATAGTATTGACAATGATCTCTCTAATCATCGAAATATCTTTCGTAATAAAAAGTCCCAGAGTTGGGCTGGCGACGGGTACCCTCTTCGGTTTCAAATGTTCATGTCAAAACTACATGTAAAAAGAACATATACGTAATTGCAAAAACGTTATCATTAGTAGATTAGTAAATTTACCAATTAGTAATTAATTATCACTCACATCAGACTCGAGTAACAGCGGAGTTATCACCAAATTAAGAAATACACAGCTGAAATTCGTTATTAGGAACTGTTCATTAAATATCCCTAGGGGTGGGCTGGAGGAAAAGTAGGAGGGGAAGGGGAAAAATTTAACCCCCCCCATTCTATCAAAAACAATTTTCCAAAA
This sequence comes from Stichodactyla mertensii, assembly GCA_011800005.2. NCBI lineage: Eukaryota > Metazoa > Cnidaria > Anthozoa > Actiniaria > Stichodactylidae > Stichodactyla > Stichodactyla mertensii. The sequence continues at coordinate 3,489 of JAAAQI020124195.1, forward strand.
CACCCCTCCCATAAAATTAAAACTCTCTGATATAACTTCCTTGGTTCTTTCAATCCCCCCTTTTTTGAGAGAAAATTTTTCGAAGCCCCCCTACTTTTCCTCCAGTCCCCCCTAAGGGATATTGCCATTGATGTGCACGTTAATCGAGCTTGCTGGGCAAGCCTAAGTCTGACATCAGCGATAATTTATTCCTAATTGGTAAATTTACTAATTTACTGAAGTGTTATTTATGTTACAACGTTTTTGCAATTATAGGTGTAACTTTCTTTTCATTACAATTTTATTATCAATATTAATATTTCGCTGAGATTTTGAAATAATTAATGACAACAAACCTCTGTCCATTCTTCCAGGCGGTCGTTTGTCAGCAGCATCAGGAGGAGGTTCTCTGCTCCCTGTCAAACGCTTCTCAATTTCTTCTTCCTTCTCTCGTTGCTTCCTCAACTGTTCATCTAGTTTGGCCTTTTTTTCATTGTATTCGCGTTCTTTGGCTTCTTTTTCTTCGCGAATCTTTCTCTCTCTCTCCTCTTTCTCTGTTAATGAAATATTTAATAATTGCATAATATTTCACAGTGTGCCCCAACAAGATTTCTACATTGCTTGAGAAATACAGATATGGAAAGCAGCTCCTATGAGAATTGGGGTAATTTCCATTTACATGGAAAAACCGGAAATTCCGGCTGGAAAAACAAACGATATCTGTCATTCCGATCGGAAAGTTCCGGAAAACTCGGTCTACCAATCGAGGTAATCCACTTTTCCCGCTCTTTTTGGTTCTTCCGGTAGACGCGTGTACCATGTGTGTTTTCCCGCTCTTTTTGGTTCTTACGGTAGACGCGTGTACCATATGTGTTTTCCCGCTCTTTTTGGTTCTTCCAGCAGACGCGTGTACCATGTGTTTTCCCGCTCTTTTTGGTTCTTCCGGTAGACGCGTGTACCATGTGTGTTTTCCCGCTCTTTTTGGTTCTTCCAGTAGACGCGTGTACCATGTGTGTTTTCCCGCTCTTTTTGGTTGGAAGACACGCGTACCACTTATCGGTTTTTTTCAGGAAACGAATTTCCAACCGGATGGATTGGTTTAAACGGAAAGCACCCTAGTTAACTTATTAACTGACTCACCTTTCTGGGCCTTCTCTTCCTCTTCCCTTCTCCTAGCTTCTTCCATCTCTCGTCTTTTCCTTGCTTTCCTTTCCTGGATGCGCTTGAGTCGACGCTCATACAAGCGCTCTTGGCGCTTCTGCTCAACCATTTCATGAAACTGCTTGAGTTTAGCCTTAATAGAATAAAAGGTTAAAAATAAGCCAACTACAACTGTAAGACTTTGGGGTAATGAGAAACAATGTTAACCATTTATTACGAGATGGGGGAAGTGGGGTTAGCAAAATTTCAGAGATTATCCGTCCGTTTGGAAGCACTGGTGGTATTTTATTGGCATCAGAGTTTAAGATTTACTTAAAATCAGGGGGTTACAGAATTTGGCCCACCAAGGTGGGGAAACCCTGAAGCCCACCTTATTTTGCCATATCCCACCAACAAGAATTTTGTAATCTGATAGCATAGTGGCCATTACAAAACAGTAACATTCCTACACACCTGGTAAGCTTCATTGCGTGATCCTATCAGAGATTTGAGGAATTCATCTTTATCGTCAGCCATTCTTCTCAATCTCTTACTGGTCTCAACAAGCTTGTCATGTTCAGCGATGGCTTCAGTGATCTATATATGTAATATCAAGTATCTTCAGTAACCCATAGCCACTACGTCTACAACTTTTTACTACTTAATGAACATATCTCCAGGCAAACAATGATAACGTATTTCAACGTGGCATTCATCTAAGAACATTTTTCTTGGGGGTATGTGAAGTCTATGGAGATCCTGGGAGGTGTTTTCAGAATTGACCAGGGAAAAAGACTCAAGTGGAAACACTGGGTTGCAAAGAGAATGTATGGACATCTTCTAGCCTCTTGCTGGATGATAGCATGGGTAGTGTGCACTGCTAATGTGCTGCCTCTCAGCACTGAGGTCACAGGTATAATCCCTGGACATGCTATCACATGTGAATAGGTGTTGTTGGTTCTCTCCTGTGCTGCAAGGATTTTTCTCTGGGCTCTGAGGTTTTACCTCTCTATGCAGAAAATCAACTTCTTTTTTGATCTTTGGGCATTCACCTTAGATTGGAGTCTGTAGTGAGTGACCCAGGTTGTTTCCCCAACAATTAACAATTTTGTAAAGTTTTAAAGTTTTTTTAAGTTAGTGTAGAGGGGAGAGAATTACAATAAGTAAATGTGATGGCCTTATAGTGCAGAAGAGGGCAGGCTCAATTTTCCCTGGTAGAATTAAGGTACAAGGGTGTTCAACTTGGAGGTACAGCCTAACAACCTATCTTTGGTACCACTGCTAACAACAAACAAACTTTGACCACGTACCCTCTTCTCTTCCTCTGTCTCCCAGAATTCCTTGTCAGCTACTAGATGCTCCTCATACTGCTTCTTAAGCAGTGGAATTTCTTCAAGACGCATAGCACGAGCCCAGTAATCCACCTTAAACACACAGCATTAGTTTGGATTAGCTTTTAACTTGTAAATTTACTAAGAAATAATTCATGTTAGATGTACCCTCTTCTCCTGTGTTTTGAGTCTTGTCTGGAGTTCACGTTTCTCTTTGTCAAGCTGCTCTACTTGGCGCGCAATGATGTCATCAGGATTCATTGCATCAATTTCCTAGGGTCACAAGCAACATACCAGACATTAATACTAGCAAAATGCACATGATACAATTCATTAATAATGACTGCCAATATCATTGTTGCATCAGGTTATGGGTGATGAAGGTTGTCCTCACTACATTTGGTGGATATTAGGATTTTACTGTATTTTATTATCATCATATGCAACCAACTACTGGAACAAAAAATATCACTATTTCTAATGGCTTGTAATGCACAGAAACATCCAGGACAGGAATTGTCATTATACATAGAAAATCTTGTCTTCTGTAGCACACATATGAATCTTTATGCTAGTACCTCTGGAACCCAAGTTGCTTGCTCTATTGTCAGCCACATTTATATTTTTACAGTGGTAAAAATTATCAAATATACTGTAATCTAATTACCTCAGGTGTAAGGTCCTTCAATGCTTTAGCTCCAACAGTTGTCTTTTTCAAGGCTGCTATCTTGTCCATAGCTTGCTTCTTCTCAATGTCCTGTATCTCCTGCTTGCGGCGCTGGATTTCTCTGTGCCTTCTTTCTTCATCCAGTCTATTTTGCTCAGCCTGTAGACTTTCGGCTTGTTGTTGTCTCTGACGCAAGTGTTCCAGTCTTTCCTGATAGCGAAGAGAGTTTAGCAAGACTATTAACATTGTTTGAAGGGTTAACACTGAATTATAGCAGAGGGATAATGTCTTTGTTTGATGAATGAAGGAAAACCAAAGAGCAGATTTTGTAGGATTTTCAAAAGCTCACACCACAAACATGGTTGCAACATGGTCTAGGCATGGCAAGCCAAGTCAAAATTCTAGAAAAAATAGGTCACGGCAAGGCACGCTTACAGCACCAATTGTGCTGGGAGCTTTTCATAGTCATGAAATCTGCTCTATTCCAAGATACACAAGCCACAATCCTAATTCAAATGACAGTTTCCAAGTGACAAAGAACAGCCATGTTTCATCCAAATGGTCTTTAACAGACTTTGCTTGCTTTAACTGGGAAAATTGCACAGTACATAAGCCATACCAGGCCATGTACACAGCTTCAAACAAAAGCTATAAACATTTTTCTATCTACTTAAAAATGTTTACAGGTTGTGCATACCCTTTCCACGTGCAGAGACTCTAGGTACTCCTTGCGGGCTTCAATGACAGCCTTTCTTTCAAGCATTGCCTTGTGCTCCTTGCGTGAAGTGCGCAAGTATGCCTGAGCCAGCTGCTGTTGTTCGTCCATTTTCTTTTCCTGTTAAGAGAACAAATAGCCAACAAATTAACAGGGGAACTTGAGACACCAATACTATGGAAATACAACTGGACAATCCAAGGGCCAAGATGCATCAGTTGACACAAGTTTCTCCTCCAAGCATGGCTCAGATTAACGAGATATTAATCATCATAAACAAATTTAGCCCTGGATTACAAATGACAATGACACTTATGAGTGACTAAATCTCTCATGTGAAGACAAATGTTAGCCATCAAGTTTTGTCCAAAAGCTTTGCTGAACCTAGTGCAATTTCTAACTCATGAAAGAGAATGTGTGGGATATTTTGTTAAAAGGTATGTTACAATTAATTTCACATACCTTTGCCCATGTGGGTTGGGAAGTTCCGAAGTACGTAACGAAGTTTGCAAGTTAGTTGGCATTAAGCCAGTCTACTTACGAACTTTGAAACATAGTTCCCAACTACTTGCCTACCACAGAGGTTCAGAACTTTGCCCTTTCGCCAAATAATATGAAGTATGAAGAAAATATTTGATGCTTATAAGAATTTCTAATCAACTGAGATCAATAAAATTAGAATATTTTGTAGTTTAGTTCAATAAAGACGATATTTCTGAACGTCCACATCAGACAAGTTGGGAACTTTGTTTTGAAGTTTGCAAGTACACTGGCTAATTGCCAACTAACTTGCAAACTTCATAACATACTTCGGAATTTCCTAATGAACTTCACAACCCGCATGGGCAAAGTTATGTTAAATTAACTGTAAAAGAATGGGAGACTAACATCAAACTTCCAATGACATGTACTTTCATAATTATTCACCATTTGTCAATGATGGCCTTGATTTCACTAAACATCGTCAAGTTTGCCCACCTTTTCAGAATCTTTCTTGATGATTGAAACAGCTTTGTTCAGAGCTACTGACATCATTGTTAGTTGATTTCTCAGTGATTCTGAAGGCATACTCTGAAGATCAGATAAGGCAAGATATTTTTGATATACAGTATATAAATCCCATTTCTACATCTCTAATCCAAACAACTTGGTCTAACTGCATCAGGTTATGGGTGATGAAGGTTGTCCTCAGTACTTTTGGTGGAAGTTAGGACTGATATTATAGGAAAATCATCATTTGCAGTAAGCTTTACCATATACAGTAGGAGGATTGCATAATGGCATAATTTACTACTGCCACAAGAATGCCTCAAGTGGCTCCTACTGTCAGGCAAATTTTACCAATATTGTCTCTTTATTCCCAGAAGAGTAGTAAAATCTGAATAAGAAAGTGATTCCACAAAGCATTCTGGTAGTGGTAGTAAAATGATACAATCATGAAAACATTCTATTATACCCTTATACATGCAACCCAGGCAACTGGATTTATGGCTTCCGTCAATCAAAAGGACTACTAACTAGAAGCCAAAACTAAGATTAGAGAAAGCCACACCACCAGAAATCATTCTCGAAGGCTGTATACCACTACATGAAATCATTAGCATTCAAGGACTAACCTGTAGGAAAGGACCCTCTGGGATCTCTTCTCTGTGGGCAACATGAAGGTTCAGCCCAAAGCTGATAGACTTGGTACGGTGATCTATACGCACCTAAATAACACACAACACCATAAATCCACTAATTCTACATATGATTCAGGTAGATTTCAACATGCTATTTTGAAAGTCTTCAAGTTTGAGTAACATTTGATATGGCACTGTTACAGGTTAAATTTCTCAAAAATTTACACAAAACTCTGGTACTACTAAAGCATGTTATAGGTGAGCATATGACGACATATTTTGTTTTGGTTAATTGTCATTTAAATTGCCAACCAAAAATCTATTGGATCATCCAACAAAGCAATGTGACAAAACCTATTGTTAAAATGGTTGGCACATTATCACAATGACAATGTTTATAAACAGTGTCCACCATTAGTACCTGCACATTTCGTTTCTTTACTATCTCAACAATAGCATTCTCCAGTTGGTATTCCGTAGCGAAAGGCACAAGTTTTAAGAGCCTTGAGAACTCCATGGTTTGGTAGACCTGTGCAACCTTTAAAATAATAAATTAATGAAAAATAAGTCACAATAAGAAAGGTCTTTTCTTGCTAATGTGATAGATAAAAAGATACTGTTGGAATGTCAGTCCCCACCAACAACACACTTTCTCAAGACTAAAACATACCCAGAAGATCAAAATCCACAAGCTTGTTCTACTACTGTGTTCAAACCATTTTCTCTTCGTACTAAATAGAAAAGGAATACATTGTACTACACCTGTTTCAGAAGCCTCACGATTGCAACTTTTTGCAATGGCTGGATATATTGGCACAATTCCTCTTCTCCACTTGATTCCATAAACTTACAAATCTCATCCACTTTGAAGCACAGTTGGAGAGGATGGAAGTCTTTCTCCAGGGTTTGATAAAGTGATTGCAGCTGAGGCATCACATGCTGTAGCACATTGCTTTTCAGCTGTCCAAAACAAAACAGAAATGTAAATTTCCCATTTGTATGGAAACTGCTCTAGTATTGCTGGTAACTGGAACCAACACCTTATTAGCTTAGTTGGTAGAGCATTGGTCTGTAGCAGAAGGTCATGGGTTCAAGCCCTGGCCAGACCAACACTCAGGGTCTTAAAATAACTGAGGACAAGATACTGCAAATGGTTAGACCTTCAATCCATAGGGCCTGTCTCCCATCTCTTCCATAATCTATATATGGTGGACATTAGAACCTGTTGAACTATTCGTATAAGAGTAGAGGATTGTCTCCTAGTTCTTACCCCAACTGGAGGCATAATGTACTACATGTAATGAACTAACTATCCATTCATGATTGTAAGCTGCATGGCTGCCAAAGGCACCTTTATATGCAGCCCTTAAAGTCCTCCACCAAAAACGACTGTAAAGAGCACTGAGACAATTGTGAAATGTGCTATATAAGTACCCCTATTTAATTTGATTTTTTTTTAACATACAATCTTACCATGTCTTGTATCAATGAGTCTCTGGTTGGTATGGTCTGGAGTCCAAGAAGAGAAGCAAGTCGTCTTTTCTTTTCACGAGATGATTCATCAAGCTCAAGGTACTTTTCTGTGTCACTTAGTGCTACAGGAATTGGTATGGCCAGTGTTGATAGCAAGACATGTGAAGAAATTCTATGATTATAATTGTAAACTTAGAAACAGGTGGATTTTTGTACAAGTGAGAAACATAGCTGTGCTTTATTTGTCATGCAATCATGTGTCACATGTACACAATGGAAAGCCATTTACAGCTCGACGCGCAAAAGTATGACCACCTTTAATGTATTCGCATACTTTTGTTCACGTGATTTTGTACACATTTAGATGAGAAGCTGTCTGGTTTTACCAAATATGGCGAGTAATAGCTCGTTTGTCAGCAAAATCCCATGCATAAAAGTATGCGAATACATTAAAAGTGGTCATACTTTTGCGCGTCGAGCTGTAAATGTCACTACAAAGTGTAGTTTCAGATTTTGGCATTGCTTGTGCTGCCAATCCTCAGAAGAATAAATACAAAGTTTGTTACAAATGCCATATATAGTGAAATTGATTGATAGGCTATATGATAATATACTACACTTACTTTTGTATTTCTTCAGAAGTGAGTGTTTTCTTCTGTTCTCTTAACAACAAAAATGATCTCTGCTGCGTAGCGGCATGGAAGAGATAGTTACCAGACTTCCAAAACACCAGGGCTACTTTCTGGTAGTAGTTGGCCATTACTTGTGGCTTAGGCTGTCTCTTAGACAGCTGCATCATACCATGTACATCTTCTACTGCCTTGAATGCTTCCTGGAAAACAATTTCAGATACATTTAAGATTTTGCTTCTGTTGAAATACAAATTTTATATTTTTGTTCTTTTAGTAATTCTCTACTTTCGCATGCCCCATAATGCTTTGCACTTTGGGGGTAAACGACAAGAGTAATCTTAAATATTACCATAAAGATTTATCAAAAGGGACAAAAAAACAGATGTTTATGGATATACCAGAATAAACCAAAACCAGAAAGAAAGAAATTTGAAGACATTTTTTAGTAAGTTCATACATTGTCTGGAACACGAAACTTTTTTATTTTCCACTGTGTGTGAATTAATTCTGATTAAACTCTAGTCAGTGTTTCACTGATGATAGCAAACCTACTCAACATTTGTATGAAAAGTTTCCAGTTTTCTAACAATTTTCTTTTCAGTTGCCCCCAAAGCGCAAAGCATTATGGGGCATGCAAAAGTAGAAAATGACCCCTTTTTCCCCTCTAACCTAACCTACTTTCTCCCTCCCCTGTCTCAGTGTTGGTCCCAGTGGTGTTATTTTGTGTTCAGGAACAAAAATCAGCACTGGGAAGGGGACAAGTTGAGCATACTTTTGTTCAAATTTGAATAGCATGCATTGGCACAAGGAGTTCCAACAGGTTTTTTCTAAGAATGTAGACCTAAAATTCCCCCTTTTTTTGGCATCATGTGTGACATTGTAATTGTAATGAGAGCTTTTAGTATTTCGCTGTTGTATATCAGCTCAAAATATCATCTAACCTGCCACAGTTCCATACTGATTGCACTATCCAGTTGAGCCAGTCTTGTCTCTAAGTGCATCTGGATACTGTCCACATTGTTCAAGTTGACAGAGTTAGGCTGTCCTTGGTGCTTCAGGGTAACGTTCAGATGATTGCGAAGCTACAAGAGAGGAACGTGTTCAAATTACATCAAAATATGAAGGTTTTAAAAATACATTAGTAATCTTTTTGACTGGTATTGCCAATACTACCCATTTAAAAAACTTTACCAAATGAGGTTTTTATTCACTTACATTATCACATAGTTTGCGGAACTCAGTTCGACGGGAATAATCCAGGCAGAATTTGAAAGCTGAAAAATCAAACATACAAACAGCAAACAACTTTAGCAAACAATATGAAACAGCAATATCAAGTTGCAAATGGAAAAAGGAAAAAAAAAACAAATTCTTATAAAATATGAATTGAATACATGAAAAATGAACAGATAAAATAATATTACATAATTTCTTACCTTGCTGAGCTGTGTCATGGTACAGCTTTTCCACTCGAGCATTGTTTCTAAGCAACTCCAAGACATTTCTGTAGGCTTCCCAAAGGAACTTAACCCACGGTGTAAGCTTTACTCTATCTGTCCTGTCTTGAGTATCTTCTCCACTCACAAAGCTTAGCAGAAGACTACAAAATAAAACCATAGATATCATAAAGATTATAGGTTTGGTGTTCCAATTGCATAATGAAGAAATACATAATAATGATAATATTTTATTTGTTCTAGCAGACTGATTACTATTGGCAGCCAACAGCTAATGTGGGCCTGCTTTTGCTCAACACACACACACTATATTCAGCACACATACTAATATTTGTGGAGGGAGGAAAACCAGCAAAATAGTGCAGATGGGGTGATGTTTTCGGTCTGAATAGACATTTGTTGTTTTCCAATTACAGGTCACATTATTCCTTTGTGGTATTTCCTTTGTATAATGGTAATGCTTGAGAAGTTACTTTAATATAGATAAACCTCAAACAAAGAATCTTATTCTCAAGAGGTCTGTAATGGGAAACATTATGCCCAAGTGAATAAGGTCTATTCACTAGAGAAGCAAGTAAATTGTGTTGTGAGACCCTCCTCAGTGAGTGAAAAATCCTATTCTTGTAATGGTTTAACTTGTCCCTTTGCACAAAATACCACTGTTTCTTGATTACAACAAACTCATTTGCTCAGGGTTAGCTTCATTTCAGTAACAAAACATTCACAAATAACAACTGTGAAGTAAAGAATGCACAACTTCAACAATACAAACACTTTAAAGTTCCACGGACCTTCAATGAGGCATGTGAATATTCTACACAAAAACCAGGCTAACCCTGAGCAAAAGAGAACTCCAAGCTGGAGCATTATAACTACACATTTTTTCACCTCTCTGGAGTCTGAATCTGATCTAAATCATCCACATCTTCATCATCAACTCCTATCCTAGATTCTTCCTTAGCTTCTTCTGCTCTTTTGTTGGCAAGCTTTAAAAAATACTGAATCACTTCTTCAAGAGAAGCAATATTGACTTGTTGACAGATGAGTTTGTACTGGTATAAACCTTCCTTAGCAACATGGCTACGTCGTAGGTCAACACAGAGGTCCAGGTATTTAAACAGGATAGGCTCATGGATCTTATTCTGCCATGTCCTGTGCTTTTTGCTCTTTATAACGTCATACAGGACATCAAGAGCAGCTTCCTTCTTTCCAACTTCAATAAATTCTGTGATCAAACATAAAATACAAAACAATTAGTTATTGGTGACTTTACACACGAGGCCAGCCATCATTTATGGGGGGTCTGTTGCAAATATGGAAGAAGGGGTAGGTGGTTACTAATTTTCCTGCAAAGAAAGTGTCACCCCCCCCCCCGATCTAGGACTCCCATACTGCCACAGACTTGAAAAAAAATCTGCTTTGATGACATTCCAATTATAATTTAATATTAAAATATTAATCACGTGACACTTATACTACCGTAAAATCCATCGTCCACTATTTTTTAATTTTAAAATGTAATTAAATTTCCTTGATTAAGGAGAATAGAATATCAGACAATGTAAGACGTAAACGATATCAAAAATATCTTAAGTCAGAAATAACTTCATCAGGAGTTCTTGATACGAATCCCGGCAAATATTTTTTTCTTTGACGATCCCTCGCCATCAGGCAAATGAATCGATAGGATTAGAGATACCTTTTAGAGATACTATAAAATAGAATTTTCCTACGTTAAAACTAAGGATAATATATAGATAAAAGTATGAAAATGAAGCCTCAAAAGAGAGAGAGAAAGTTTGTGGCATCAGAGTGAATATACAGACGTGTCGTAAATCAAATGGATTGACCACCGAAGATACGATTTACGACCCGAATTTTAAGCTAAAAACTAATTTTTCACCCCAAAATTTTGTCTTAACATAATCTTTATAACATACGTACCATTTGCTCTTTTTAAAGCGTTCTCAGGACGCTGAAAATAAGTCGGCATTTTGCCTTTTTTGCCTCTTTTGCCTCTTCACTCACGAGGACAAAAAATGGCGGATCCCTCGTGTCGAAATAGGAAGTTAGTGCGCATGTGCGATTAAATGACAGAGAGAGGTCTGGGTATGAATATGGAAGTGGGAATCGATTGAATCGATAGAAGTGTGAATTAAAAGAAAGAAAGAAAATGTAAAATATAATACAGATGCCCACCCAACACTCTATCAAAGCAGTCCATAAGCTGTATCTGGACAAATCGGACCTGGATCAAGAGTTGAGCCAGTAGTTTTTTAACACAGTGCGACGCATTATTAGAAGAGACCGTCAAGAAAAGAAAGGTCGACTTCTGGTGTATTTAAGTATTTCAGTATTGTAACGTGTAATTTTCTTTTGTTCATTTATTTATCTATTGTATTCACTTATTTCTTTTTTTCTTTGAGGGCCATAAATTTTAAATGGTGGTGGTGGTGGTGGTGGTGCCCCCATTTTTCTACCCTTTTCAGAATGTAGGAATTCCGTAATTCTCGGAAGGCCCGACTTTCAACCTCCACT
>JAAAQI020124206.1:0-15041 GCA_011800005.2 Stichodactyla mertensii
GGGTTAGGGTTAGGGTTAGGGTTAGGGTTAGGGTTAGGGTTAGGGTTAGGGTTAGGGTTAGGGTTGGGGTTAGGGTGGGGGTGGGGGTGGGGGTGGGGGTAGGGGTGGGGGTGGGGGTGGGGGGGGGGGGGGGGGGGAGGGGGGGGGGGGGGGGGGGGGTGGGGGGGGGGGGGGGGGGGGGGGGGGGGTGGAGGGGAGGGCGAGAGAAGGGGAGGATTGTGTCTGTATGGGGTGAAATGGGCAGGCAAGGTGGTGGAAAAAGGGTGTGTTAGGTATATAGTAGAAGTTATGTAAATAGAAAAGTATAGGGGTGGGTGGATAAGCGGATGTATGACTGAGGACGAACAAAGAATCATATTCTCAAGGAACTGACACATCTGAAATGGGAAAACATTAAGTCCAAGTGAATTTGGTCTACTACTAAATCTGTCTTACAATTTATTCCATACAATACCTCTATTTCTGTAAGAGCTTCAGAAAGATTTTTCTGAGCAGCTTTAGTTTCTTCTGACTGAGCAACACACTGCGCTTCATACATGTTGATTTCTTCACGTAAGCGGTCCACTTTTTGAGTTAACATGTCTACTAGTAAGTCTTGTTTCTTTTTATCCCCTTCTGCCTTGGTAACTTCAATGTCGGCTTTTTCAGCAGCCCTTCTCATGACAGCTATGTCAGATCTTACATCTTCTTTGGCTTCTTCCATGTAGTGAAGCCTTGCTGTGATGTTTTCTACTTCTGTTCTCAATTCAATTGCTGTAAAGACAATGTAAAGTTTTAGGGAGTTTTTGAATGAAATGTGGGCAACCTATGGTCATGCCATGCTTTGTTGGCTGTGTATGTACCTGCTGTCTGAGCATTCTTAATTGTATCAAAATTATACTTTGGCCAAATATTGCCATTAGTTTCATTACTGTGAACATGCTATGATTTGTGACTTATTTATAGATGCCATACAGTTGTTACAACATGGAACTTTGTTACAACATGTTTCATAAATATTAATAAATTTGTAGAAATTCCATGAATCCCATGTATACTATTGAAATCCGATTCTTATAGCTGTTTGCAATCAGTACTGAGTCAATCAAAAGCCTTGTACAAGATATAAATGAGATGATCTTCCCAATCAGAAATATTTTGTTGTTTATAAAAACTAACACTGTAATGCACCTTCCTGGAGATACCCATAATTCTCCTCGATTAGCACATGCAAGCAAGGTCAGGGTCTGGTTAGGGGCAAAATATATGGAGACTTTGGAAATTGAACAGAAAACAAATAGCGTTTTATCAGATGTGGATTAAAATATGAAAGGATGTACATGGGGTTCACCAAATGGGATATCTAAATAACAGAGCCATTCCTTTTCTTGTTTAGACAAAGTGCACAAATTTCCTCAAAACTACAATAGCTTTTCAAATGTTTTTTACCCTGACCTTACTGGCACATGCAAATCCTAAAGAATTGTGGGCAAACTACAGAAAGGAGCATAGACTATATCTTTAGTCTGCCAAAGCAGTGCATTCTGAGACTATATACAGTAACACCAAACAAAAGATGTCATGGTTTGTGGTTCTTTTGTTTGGTGTTATTCAGCCAAGTTAACAGTTCCAGAATGCACTGCTGCTGCTGCAGACTAGTGATATAATCTACGATGATGATGTAATTATGTGTGATTTTTACTATTTCATACCTCCCCACAGTTCAATAGACCTATTTTGAGTTCGTAAAATGGCGCTGTATTTGTTGATTACAGACTCATTAGCTCAAGATAAAGCAAAGAATTATGCACAACTTCAATAACACAAACATTTTGAAATTCCATGAACCTTTACTGAAGCACGTGAATATTCTACACAAAAATGAGGCTAACCCTGAGTAAATCAGTCTATAATTAACAAATACAGCAGTATTTTACAAACTCAAAACTGGAGTACATGATTGTATAACTATCAAAACTGACCTTTTTTCCTATTGTGATTCAATTCATCCATGATCTGTTTGTGCATATTTTTGATATCTTTAAGGCTCATTTCACACTGATCACGCCTTTGATTTGCTTCATTGAATGAATCATGCTCTTTCTCAAGTAACATCTGCTGTCTGGCTAGCTCTTGTTGAGCTCCATATAGTTGTACTCCAAGTTCTTCTCTTTCTTTTTTCCTATTCTTCAGGGCTTCCAACTGAAAGTTAGGAAACAATATTATTATTTTACTGATACCTTGGCATAAAATCTAGAAAATCACCTAAGTAGATTTTACATTCTTATCCTAACATGATAACTGTATGTAATGGCCATAATTATAACTCTATCTCAAATGAAAATATCAGCCTGGTTCAGCTGCATTGTCTGGCCATGTTCATTGGGTTATTGTAAAACAATAACTCAGATGGTCAAAGTTGAACTATAACATAGCAAGTAGTTCAGTAGTTTCATCTTGCATGAATATTAATTTTGTGGCTTTGTCCAGAATATCTAAGGTTATGATCAATGTTTCTTAAAGGCTGTACCAGTACCATACTTAACCTTAACTATGTGAGGTATGATTTGAAAAAAAACAATGGGAAGCCACCAGGGTGGATCCAGGGGAGGGGTGCAAGGGGGTGCACACCCCCCCCCCTGAGATGAGTGATTTACAGTCAGTTATGGCTTTATTATTATCTATTTTTGGGTGCTCCAGTTCCGAACATATATGCTGCACCTCTCCCTAAAAAATCCTGAGGGAGCACCCCTCCCTAAAAAATTCCTGGATTAGCCCCTGGGGCCATTTTGGTGTTGCATCATATGGTACTGCACACAAACTGGAAATCTGTACTGTTTATTTAGTACTTATATAAAAACCACTCAATATCCATATCCCCCTCCTTGTTAGATGACAAAACAATTGATCGATTGCATGTTACGTCATTGCAGCCATGTTGGTGGTATTTAACAAAAGATTTCTCATAGGTCCTTTTGTCTATACCACCAACATGGCTGCCATGCCTTTGTCTTTTGATCCTCTTGGGAATGTTTGCAATCGAGCAATATAATGTGAATATGCACTTATACTTTACTCACCAGTTCTCGTTGTTCAAGGGTCAGCTTCTCTTCTTGTTTAAGCAGGTGTGCTTTATAAGCTGCTTGAAATCTTATCATCAAAGGCTATAAGTAAAAAGATTTCTTGTTAATTATTCACTGTTTACATCAGCACAACAAGATGTTTCTAACAGTGTACAAATTCATGTATACATATTCATATTCATAAATAAATAAGTGATAGACGTAAGAATAGTACAATTTTAGTATTAATAGAAATATCTTACGTGGTCCGGATCTAAGACAACCATCTCGCTTTCTCCCTCCGATTCGTCTTCACTCAAGTTTTCTTCACCGCCATCTTGACCAAACTCATCTTCCTCCCCAGCATCGCCATCTTCAGCGTCGTCAAGAGCAGTGTTAAAGTCAGCCAATATAGTTTGTCCTAAACCACCTTCAGGCAAATCCAGACTTGGTATATCAATGTTCAAGTTGGCAGTAGGAACGAGACCTTCACTTTCTGCTCCCGTTACAGTAGTATCTGCATCGCTTGGATCGCTTAAACGAAATTCCTTCAAGGCTTTTACAGTCAGTTTACTGACAGCATCACCTAAGGACTTTTTAGAGCCGGCAGAACCCTTTGAACCCGCTGAAGTAGGCCTTTGTTCCTCTTCTTTTGGCTCCTCTTTTGAGTCAATGTTTTCACTGTCCGCCATTTTTGCTTTCCTCTCCAAGCTTACAATTTTGCTCTGTTGTCATAGAAACCAGTAATGAGCCTGCGATTTTTTGTTCAAAATAATATGACGTCAGGTTTTACCTCGCCTTAATGTCGAGGCTGACGTCATATATGAACCTGCGATACAAACCGCTGACCTAGTGACGTCATGTAGATACTTTCCCGAGTCTTCAGTCAATATGGTAGACACAGAATAGCAAAGCTCAGAAAATCGCGATTTAAACGCCTAAAAATCTTAAAAAAGGCGCTATAATGGGTGGACTTTTTAGTAGCGATGTCCAGGGTGTTGAAGAAGTGGATTCTGCTTCCTCTGGATCGTACAGATACCCACCGATTACAGGTAAAAAATAGTGTTTTGATGTCGTTGGATTATTTTGAGTATTTCCTTGATTGCTTACATACCGCATCGTCTTTGTTTTAGGGAGTTATTTTGCTGATCACTTCATCATGGGAGGGTCTAGATTCGATACGACGCAGCCAGAGGCTTATCTGTTCGGTGAAAACAGTGATCTGAATTTCCTAAGCCCGAAACCAGTCCCTGTAAGTTTTTCTCCTAAAAACTATTCTTGACTTGAAGATGATTTGGTTACAACGAGAAAACACCTTCCATAGAAAGGAATCTTTTACGATTTCTCGTAATTTAGAAGTCTTTTTCGCTAATTTACACCATATAAAATATTTGGTTACACCATTCTAATCATACCTATGGATGGAAAACCCTTTATACATTCGTACTTTATTTGTACTACGTACATACAGAATATGTCAAATATGTCAAATTGAGCATATGTTTGTAGACATGAAGTCTGTTTTAATATTACATAAGCTGACATTATATCAAGCATCTATTATTTGGTTTAATGAACTGAAGTTTATTTGGTGTTTAAAAAATGTTTTGTTAGAGCAATAATGTAAAATAAATGTAAAAATAAATGTCTTGATTAGATTTCCATGTTCATTTCCAGATTTCATGATTCTCTTCGCTGCTAAAATGATGATGATTTCTTCCTCAGTCAAGTTTGAATCATTATTACACCAGCTAACTTCTTCTCTTTGTGTGATTTTCTTGTAAACATCTAGTTTCCTTACCCATCTCCACATGGAAATGAACCTACCAAGACACTTCGCAGTTTAGTAAATCTACGAAAGGATTCGCTCAAACTTGTTAGGTGGGCCAAACTTGATGTGTAAATATATCTTATTTTTTTATTCTGATGATAATTGTATTTTAACAGTGGAGATGAAAATGATTTTATTCTCCACCAAGGTGTGACAGCTCTGAAATGAAACATACCACATCCAATTTATATTTATTGCTGATTATTAATTACTGATTATTAATGATGATGGTGATGATTATTATAATTAGTACTAATTATTAATTATTCTAAACCAAGGAGTGACAACTCTGATGATGACGATGAAACATACCACATCCAATTCATATTTGATGCTGATTATTGATGATGATGGTGACGATGATTATAATAGTAATGATTATTAATTATTCTCTGCCAAGGTGTGACAACTCTGATGATGACGATGAAACATACCACATCCAATTCATATTTGATGCCGATGTTAATTGTTCTGTTACAATATATTATCAAGCAACAGAAGATCTAAGCTCAGGAGTAGCTGTGTAAGTATGTGTGTATGTAAAGTAAACAAACAAATACCTAAATAATACAAATACCTTCCATGACCATAATGCCAAACACCTCCAAGACTTGATTTGGCAGTGTTACTATTATTATTATTATTATATATATATATATTATTATTACTATGAATTATTTAGTTGACTTGTTTTCTATCTACCTAGCTGTACAGTTATTATCTTCTAGTTTTTTTTCTAACAGTTATACTTCAAAGGACCCAAGCATGACATCACCAAAAATTTGTTACAAGAAAGGAGCTGGGCAGTTGTTTAGCAATCCTTTGCGCCATCGATTCAAAGTGTCCCAGTTTAGTGAAGAGGAGGTACGTCTGTAATCATAAGTTCAGGAAGATATCCCAGTTTGCCGCTTTAAGCCTAGTTCTTAACAACACAATACCTTGCTTTCTTATGATTGTAGAAGATTCTAATTCCAATGTAATGTGTATTAATCTGTAGTTGGCGTATAATCCTCTGTCAAGTACATATATTCCTATTGTGATACAAATTGATGTGGATGACGAGGGTAAGTGAACCGTCAATCAAAAGCAAATTATTATTTGATGAAAACAAAATGTCTTTAAAATGATGCTTATGATGATTAAGGCATCATTATTATCATCACCACTGTCATCAAATTGAACCGTGGTTAGCTGTGTGATAACTGTAAATTTTACCTATGTCATGCTGAATCTTAGAGACATCTTGTGACTTCTCTCTCTTCTCATTTTTAAGAATTCCTTGGACACTCCCACATCACTATGGCAACATTTGAACACACATCAGATGGTGTTTATATACTGAAGCCAATCAAACAAAAGCAAATGGTAAGCCAAGTCAACCCTTGCTTCCAGGCATAGTGTAATAGACCTTTCCTGAATTCACTTCATTGACCACAAAAGAATGGTTTCAATTTGAGGCTGGATGTGATGTTATCATAAATTTACTGTAACATGTCATACTTAACCTCAATTTGGAACCCTTGTTTTGTGGTCACTGAAGCAAATTTGGAAAGGTCTATTGTAGATGGCAGAGGGAAGATATAAATCTGTAGTAGAATTCAGTGGGTGTGACCATTGGGTGCCAGTGTAAACTGGTTTTATGTTATTGTCCTTATACTACCATTTGCAAGCAAGCATTGAGCATGGAGAATTTTACTGTTTGTCTTAGTTTTGAAACAAACAGTTTTACTGGTTAAATCGCAGTGTTTGGCATGGGAATTCTGCAGGTTTAATGATTGTTATGTGAGAATTTTACATTGTTTTACCACATTTGGAATAAAACTCCAGAATCCCCATGCCAAATGTCACTGTAAAACTATTTGTTTCAAAACTAAAACAAACAGTAAAATTCTCCAAGCTCAATACTTGCTTGCAAATGGTAATATGATCTTAAATGAATCAACAGGTTGATGGCCTTTGCTTTCTACTACAAGAAATCTATGGTATAGAGAACAAAGCTAGTGACCAGAATGTATCAAAGGTAATATACACTTTCTTTTCTATGATGGATATTAAAGTGATTTCATGTCATTCTTTAGACAGAATAGGGAGTGGGGCTATATGGCACATTTCACGTGATCTCAATAAGCTTGACAATCATTCATTTGTCAGTAGAAGACTTTACAGGCTGCATATGAAGGTGCCATTAACAGCCCACAGCTTACAATCATGAGTCGGTAATTAGTACATTAGTACGTTATGCCTCCAATTGAGGTAGGCTGTTGAAGTGGGAGACATTCCCCCACTCTTATATGAATAGTTCAACAGGTTCTTTAATGTCCCCCATGTACAGTTAAGGAAGTAATGGGAGACAGGGACTGCACTGTAATGTTCTTGTCAGAAAAAAATCTGTCCAGTATCTATTTTATAGCCACACAGGTTTATACACTGTAGAAACATGGATTTTTATATTTTCATTTTCATCAGGATGATGACGATGATGATATGAATGCTGAAGAGACAGGTCTGGAATGTGTGATATGCTTGAATGAAATGCGGGACACTCTTATTCTTCCCTGTCGGCATTTGTGTCTCTGTCGAGGTTGTGGTATGTTTCATTTAAGTTAATCAATTTAAATTTAGATTCTTTGAAATTTAATCTTTTTCATCACTTTATACAGGCTGTACTTCATTATTGGGATCAATTTGATCAATCTTGTAGTTCTTCCTATATTTTATGTGTTCATTTTTAAGCATACTTCCTTCATAAATGCATGTGAATTTAGTTTACATTGAGAAGAATGCAGTGTGTGTACAACCACACACACACTTTTTTCCAAAAATTCATAGCTTAGACCAGGAAAGTCAGAGATGCCAAAGTATAGGAGAAAAATAATGAGCCTAGCTTGCATTATGTTGTAAATAATTATGAATAAAATGCCTGTTTTCCAGCTGAATCTCTTCGTTACCAGTCAAGCAATTGCCCTATTTGTAGATCAGGTAAGCTCTTGGCTTCAGAACTCTAATAATGCACAATAATTAAAAATTCAAGCTTTCACATTTAAAAACAGAATTTTGTTAAAGCCTTTTTAATGATATGTTGTTCTATTTTGGTTAGCTTTTCATGCATTGCTGCAAATTTGTGCTTACATTAAGAAGACTGGACCAGATGCAGGAAAACACCAGGTATTGAGATACATTAGTGATACGAAAGAGAACTAAGCTTACTACAAGCAAAGCTTATTATAGATGAAGGGAAACTAATCTGTAGTCAAACGGACATGTGTCAGCTTGACCACCCTGTATCAGTTCATTAATTAAATAGGTGACAAGGCTGACCAATCAGAGATGTGTAATCTTAGACATCTACTGTAACCAACTGTCAGAGCCTGTTGATAAACATATAATAGAACACAAGAGGTTGACCAATCAGACCTGATCTTAGATCAATGTTGAAACTGCCTATGATTGCCTTGGTAGACAACAAAAAGTTGACTGATGAGAAAGAATTAGTGTTAGGCCTCTATATTAAATTTGTGTTAGTCATTAAACTCCTTGAAGTTTGTGCTAGTCATTAACTCCTTGAAGAGTCCTGAAATCAATAGCTCATTTTTGTTATAACAAATTTTAACATAAAAATGAGGCTTGGATTCCAGATGGCCAATGCACATCTGCACAAACTATGGGCACAAAGTTTTATAACCAAAAACCAAATAGTTGGTAACTTTTACTCCATTCTCTATTATTACAATAATTCAAAAACAACCCCTAATTTGTCTAGAATCCGAGCCTTGTTTTTATACTAAAATTTCTAGCACACAGCCAGGTATAATGAAAATTAGCTATTGCACTGCTATCGACTAGTACAAAGACACTAGTGTAAATGAAGAAATGCACACTTCCTCAATTCAGAGGAAAGCTACTATATCCTGTCCCTGTCAAGTTTGCCTTGTGTGTCACACACAAAAAAAGATACACCAGGAAAAAGCAGTCGTACTGCAATTTTCTACTCTACCTATCACTCTCTTTGAATCCCTCTCACAAAAATATCCTTTAATATTCTGTCCTGAGATAGATGGTGTAATCACAGGGTACTGAATGATTCTATTGCGTACCTTTGTGCCATTTCATAAATTTAAATTTCTATTATTTACTTATGTAATTAGAGTGCCTGTGAAGGGGAAGATCACATACCAGGCTATGAACAGATACCTCTTGTAGAAGCACTCAATGGAAGGATTGCACCAGATAACATACCCGAAGGTACGCACTACTAGTTCGTAGGTTGCTGAGATTCTTTAGGCAACCAGAGATCCTTTAAGGGGGATTTCCCAAATCATTATCACAAATCATTTCAGCGGAATGTCTAAAACTTACGTGTGTCCGTCCCGTGCCTATGACGGTTCTCTGTACCAGCATAATGCAATTTAGTAAGCAGGGGCGGATGGATATAGGATTTTTTCCTAGGAAAGGGTGCATTCATAGTATTTTCGGTAATTGCGAGTGAAAGGCGCACAAAATAGCAGTTCGGAAGAGTACTTTCCTTTTCCCAACACCCTGCCTCTAAAATCCACCACTGGTAAGCATCATTAATCTCGCGCACTCATAGCCTGTGACTGGTTGTTAGATACTCTCTGTGCTGTGTATTGTGTTTTTTTTATTTCGGTCCTCAGGGCGCGAGGAACTTTGAAGGTTGATGTCACGGGTAGACCGTGCACAGATAGCCTGCATTGCATCAGAACAAAGTGTTTGTTCAACGCGCAGGCTATGCACAGATAACTTTCTACTTTTTCTGCAGGCTGCTTCAAATTCTCGCATATGTTCTGTTCTCATGAGCAACGGTCATACGGGCTGAAATATCATTGCTTTGAAGCAATATAGGCTTGTTTCAGAGTGATACGTAATCTATAACGGATGATATAACAAAAGCAACCTACGACTAACCTTTGGTTAATTAAATCAACATGGCGGCTGTGACGTCACATGAATTTCAAAATGATGGATAAGAAAATTCTTACGCAATAATCTTGAAAATCTCTCTTTAACAACACAGAAGCCATAGCGCGAATGCGTAGAAGATCATCCAGCGTCCGTTCATCGGGTCGAAGGCTTCCTTCCCGTGCTAGCAGTGCTCGGAGTCATCGCCGTGTCGAGCGCTCCACATCAGCTCGATCATCACTGAGACAAGCTCGTCCAGGTACGGCGTCACCGGAGCCATATTCTGCGCAGACTCAAGAATATAATCTTGAGCAGAATGATGATCACGTGATTGCTGTGGCTGCTTGTAAAGGCGAAGACCAGGACACTGTGCAAGAAATAACAGAAGATGGTAAGACAGCGATTAGTATGTGTAATAGAAATACGTGCTGTCCAATTTGGAAATAAGAGGATGAAAGAAGGTGCGAGCACTGCCAAAGTTGGACGAGATCGTGGTCGAGACTAATTCGGTAGTCAGAAGAATTTTTTGAATTCAAATACTTCCAAATTGGGCGAGAATGTAGTCCTCATATCATCAGACTAAAATCAGTATAAACAATCGAGACGGCTGGTAAAAGTTTATAATCAAACTGTCCGAAGTAATTATTGATTTGGATACTGGTCGTATTACAAAGTTTTTGTCGACTTTGCTGGTCATATTAGAGAGGTTTTAGCTGGTCTTGCTGGTCGTATTATAAGAGTCATATATCGTATATGTCGATCCTACCTTTCAGGTAGACGCAGCAATCTTCTAATGGACGAGGAAGGGGAGGAGTCACAAGAAGTACAAGTACATGTAGACGTGTCCCTACCTGGTACCCCCTTGGGAAGCGAAAACAGTGTGCACAGTGGATGCAGCAACAAAAGTAATGTATCTGCATCGATGTCTGCTGCAACACCTACGTGTGTACGGCTAGAGGAACAGCTCCAAGAAATCCCGTAGAGAACTCGCTGAAATAAATCTTATTCGCTTGGGCGCAATGTTTCCTACTTCAAACCAACGTGTCATCCTCTTGGGAATACAATTCTTTGCTTGAGGCTCATACATATTGTCTCTTCTCAAGCGTTACCAAGAAATAAAGAAACAATACCCAAGGGAATGACACGTGGTCTGAAATGGAAAACAATGAATAAGGTCTATTGGTAGTGATAACACTGAAATGAAAAGAAATAGAAATAGAAATTACTTCATGAAATTAGAAAATCGAGGAAGAATTTTCTAGCAGTTCACGAAGGTTTTCCGCGGCAAATATGTAATGTGCTTGCACCTGTTCACCTTCAGTAGAGCGACAAACAATCAAATCAAGTCTGATGCACCATAAATCTTATTTAATCTTATCTAAGCCATGAGTCATTGATCATTTATTGTTTTCCCCACGAGTCATCACTCAAGCACATTGGACCATTGCATTGCATGGAGTGCATCACTCGTCATGCTATTGAATCAGTAATATTCTGCCTTCGGTTTTTTCTTTGCTTTAACCTTACCATTAATGCTTTTGTTAACTTAAAATCAACGAACCTTTAAAGCTCAGACACACGATGCAACGTTCCTTTCGACGTTGCTTGCAACGGGGACATTGCACCTTGTGTCCACCCATGCAACTGTTGCGCGCGACGTCGCAAGGAAAGCCCCAGAAAAACCCCATTGTAAACAACGTCGCAGGGAACATCGTATCGAGTGTCCTAGCCTTTATTTCGACTTCATTGCTCGATTGCATTCCATTCATTAGCGGCTATCACTTTGGTTCTTGCCAGACAAAGCCACAAATATGTTATCTTGGAAATTATACAAGGCCTGTTTACACTAACGATTTGTCGCGCGACATGAGCTGCGATTTTATAGCGATTTTACCACTACAGTTCGCGCACAAGTCGCCACAAATTTAGTACACGCGCTCGACTTGGTTTGCGATAAATTCGCTAATGAAATCACCGTTGAAGTCAGTGTAAACGGGTCTTAAGGCCTGTTTTGTCCGGCAGTTTTTTTTCGTCCATTTTGTTATGCCGCAATGTCGGGTGAACATTTTCTAGGTAATCTTCCAAAGGTAAAGCAGAGAAATTCTCGAAGGAAAATTTGTAAATATGTAAATTATGTAACTGTCAATCAGACAATCCAACGAAGAAAATGCTACTTCATTCATGTGTGAGTGGTCTTTTCCCTTCAATAAACGGGATACCTGTGAAGAGGACACAGGTATCCCGTACTACAAAAGCCTAAGCATCAGCGTATCTGGATGTGGTAGCATTTTCAGAGTCAGTGTTTCTATGCTAAACGTCAACGTTAATGATTACGAAGAAAGGAAATCGCTCACGTCAGTATTGCTACATGAATATTATTATATGAATTGCTTGTTAATAAAAACATACAAATACTGAATGAAAATTGAATCTGATATTTTGGACGGGTTCCCAGGGAACAGAAATTCCTTTATCATACCTGGACTATTGAAGGGCTTCCATAACGAACCATCATGCGAGATATCATGCATGCACCATCCAATCATATCGTTCAACGGACGCGGGCTCTTTGCATTGCTTGCGACCCATCGACTGAAATCAGCCATTCAGAACTCGTTCTCGGCGCTGAAGACCCACTGGGTCCATTAAGTCGTACGATGTTATTTTGCTCTGAGGAGAACAACTTAGGTTAGGGGCAGGAAACTGTCTTAGTATTACAACCGAATCTTCATAAACCAGATGCGAAAAATTGTCCTTTTTTAAAAAGAAGGGGTGAGTAACCAAGAATTTGAGAAGGGCAACTGAATTTTGTAAACGAGTCTTGAAGATGGAAAAGTTGCAAAACTTTAATGAGTAAATGAATGAATGACAATTAAGTATTGATGTACACGCAGTTTTACTAGCGTTGGAATCAGAGTCGTAACTTGAAGCAGCAGATATATATGGCACAGTGAAAATCAAAATTTGGGATTTGAATCGGATCAGAAACAAAAAAATGGGAATAGAAAGGTTACCATTTCCGCCATTCCCGATTCCTACTCTAGTTATTACGATAAGTGAAAATCAGAATAATACCGAAACCCCGTGCAGAAGCAGAAGCAAACAACCAATCACGAAGCTTTCTCCAGGCCCTCTCTAAAGGACAGACCACAATCGAATCGCAGTAGCGATCATATCATGTAGTAACATTTCCTAAGTTTCCAGCTCCTTGGCGTCGGCTGAGTTCTTTTTTCAAATCTATGAGAAATTTTTCGTCCCACGTTTTTGCTACACTAGTTACCCTGGGCGAGGCCTAATGGGATATTTCCAAGGAATAGAACCCAAAGCAGTAATTCCCAAAGCTGCAGTTCAATTTAGAGGACAAAACAATGGAATATTTTCAGTTCTCGATTCTTCAGGAGAGTAAAATTCTATCGTTTTGTCCTCCAAATTTTGGGAATTGTTCCAAGGGGTCTATCAAAACGTGATGGCAATGAGATTCCAAAAGAGTTGTTATTGTATTCTGGGACTTCCTATCCATACAAATGATTAATAATTTATTTGGATAAACGATTCTGCTCGTGAATTGAAATATTCATTGCACCAGTCTTGTCTGTCGCTCGGTTGAGTGACATTTCTTTCCTTTTCGTTCACAAACTGAGGGCATTATGTTATCGGAGCTCGATCTCAAGTCTTTTGATAGTGGGTTTGTGAAGACGGAAGATTCTCGCGAACAATGAATAGTATGTGACAAAACAATAGGGATTAATTATGCACCTGTGTAGTCAAGAGTGATTGGATTATCCTGCCGCGTCTCGGCAAAGCAATACGTGTGGCAAGAAAATTTATATCTTCAATAACTGACGAATTTGTACTGTAAAGTGTCCGTCTGGAGCACGTACGTGTAGTTTGTAATGTAGAAATTTTTAAAAAAGAATATTCCCGTTTCTTAGATATGTCTAATCAACAAAAAAGTCTTTTTGTGCAACAAAAGAATCGTGAAAGAAATTATTCTAATTTCGAGCAAAGTGCTGTGGCAAGTGAGAATGATTTGGACGGTATTTTGAGAGATGTAGAGAAGATGGAAGCGAGCGCCCGCAACAAAAACGTCAAATCCAAATGGAAACCAAGCGTTGAATTTACTCAACAAGACGAGGAGGATTTGGATCAAATTTTCGAGGACGCAGAAAGAAGGAAAAAAGACATGGAAAATGTATTAAGCGCCATTTATAAAAGTTCTGACAACAATAATGACGAAGATGACTCCAGCTCATCGTCGTCGAGTATTTCTGCAGAATCGAGTGATTCCGAGCTGGACGAGCTGGACCGGTTCCTTGATGAAGGCGAATTCGAAGACGAGCTTGAGTTGAAAGAAAAGCCGGAATCTCGAGAAGAAGAAGAAATGAATGCTGAAATGGATGAAATTTTGAAACAAGTCGATGGAACGACTCGCCGAGTGAATGAATTCCAAAGACCTTAAGCAAACAAAACTCCTTTAAAAACCAATAAACTTGAAATTATGTCAAATAGTCATTCAAATGCGAGACACAAAAACATATGAGTAGTATTAGCGTCAGTCAGTCATAGGATATGGTGGCGGAATTACGAAGCAGTCGGCTTTAATCTCTGATACAGACTTGAACACGTTTCATTCATGAGGTGCCAGTTATATCCATTTACACCAATATTCTTTAAATCATTTTTAATCTACTTTAGCTTATGACTAGTTACATAATAGGAAGACAGACTTACGACCCGGCAGGATTGATAACGATCAAAGTTCGCGAATGCGAACGTAATGTTCAGGAGCCGACATGAACTCGCTGGACTTAATTTACGCGCAAGATTAATAAATGGATAGACATTTTTGACAATTCGTTTGTTTGTTTGTGAAATTTATTACTATAATATATTAGGGACTTACTAGAGTATTTGCGTTCTATATCAAAGGTGGTCAGTCATGTCCATCGTGCCCGCTGCACCTTTCCAGAAATGCGCACACCTCATTCTGCCGTTTCTATTCAGATGCCTTCAGTTTTCTAATAATGACTGAGGTAAATGGAACTGTGGTGCCTGATAGTAACTTAACTGTTCTGTATCGGGGAATCAATAGGCTTAGCAGACAATACTTTTAGCCTGATGTTGTTGTTACAGTTCTCAACCTTAATAACAGCGGCATTAGCTGGTGCCAGTGTCTTCCTTCGAAAAACGTCACACACAGCCCGACGTAAATCTGCTCTGAGTGATGAGTAGATGAGCGGATTCGTAAAGGA
>JAAAQI020124217.1:0-15041 GCA_011800005.2 Stichodactyla mertensii
TGCCGCGCCTTGACCGTGTCCGCGCCGTGTTCGTGCCGCGACTTTTTCACAGTCATACGAAATCTGCTCTAAATAAAGTGACATATAACAGCACTAAATTTGTAACTATAAATATTGATCACGGTGTTTCACTTGATAACAGTTAACACATATACCTTAAAGCCTGGTCAGCTTTTTCTTTTTGATGTCTTCCTTCGACCAAATTTAATGCCTATATAGGAATTTGAAGTTTAAAAGACAATGAAGTGTAAAACCTTAGTGATTGTGGTGTCCACAAAAACCTTATTTTTTTGAATTGAAAAATACGCAGTATATTCAATAAATTCCTAAGATATAACTTACGGATCCTATATCTGCTTGTATTTCAGTTTCTTCAGCATAATCTGTTACTCTCTCGAGATCTGCCGAGGTTTGTAAATCGTGTCTTTTGTGAGCGGCTTCCGCCATTTTGGATTTTGATCGACCGAGAAACACGAAAAGGGGATTGGACTCTAGTTTTGTACCTAGGTCCCTTGGCCGCGCGAAGTATCAAACAAGATTGCGCAATCATCTCGCAATAAAGATTTGGTGAAGATATTATATCAGTCTCTTTGATATCCAAATTTTCGATATATGTTAAAATCACTCTATTTTTCATAACTAGTAATATGTTCCCTGCTGATTTCTCTCGGATAATACAGCCGGTGACGTCAAATTTGCGCAACATTAATTACATGCTAATCAACAAGATACCTCAGATGCCGAGTGCCGCGGCAGTGAATAGGTTAGTATCGCAAAAATCGTTAAGTCGAGTCCTTCCTGATGATTGATTGAATTTGTTGTTCTTATCAGACGGTTTTCCCTTCCGGCCAAGTGACCCATTTCCCCACCCCGGTCACACCCTTGAGCGCTGTGAGTTATTTCGTCGGACGATCTTATCTCCCTCTATCTTTTATCCTAAAACTGTACAAAGACCCGTTTACAATTTCAAGTTTGTCGCGCAACTTGAGCGGCGATTTTATGGCAATTTTACGGCGACAGATCGCGCACGAGTCGCTGAGCCGTTTTTAGTGTCGTCACGCAAAACCCCTCAAAATTGAATGCAAACGCGCTATCGGGGTTACGATAAATTCGCCATTCAAATCGCCGCCCAAGTCGCGTCACAAAATTGCGTCAGAAATGGTAGAATTTAGTCATATCTCAGTCGAAAATGTTGTTTAACCTTTGATGAACTAATTAAATAGAGACCACACAAAGTACATTAAGTTTCAAAATCAGTACCGGAAGTATACTTTTGAACCCAACCCCTATTTATATCTCAAATATTTCATGTGTAGACTCGCACAAAGATCTTAAGGTATCATTTTCCTCTCATGAAGACGTACAATCTATTCATTCAAAAGCAAAAACCATAAACGTACTTATTATTCTATAAAGTTCTAGGACATTTTATAAATCACGCATAAGATTAGTCTAATCGGAGGAAATTTGGAATGGAGATTGTGGTTTTGGCAACGCAGCAATCTTGCCCTCACTTGAAATAATTTCCTATTTTACAGACAGGGAACCTAGTACAAAAAACGGATCGCTTAGTGAAATTTGTCAACTTTTAAATGATACGGCTGCTTAATTAGCAAAGCGCGGTATTCATTTTTCACATAAATTTTACATATATGTCATGTATTCTGTATTCATCAGGTAATTTGACAGTATAGTACTTATTAGATAATTACCTTGAGGGGAGATTAGGGTCAAAATTTGTGAAGGGCAAAATTCTCAGGACAGAGTTGGGGATAGCTTCCTTCTCTAGGGATTTAGCTGGTCATGCCTGTGGGCTTCCTGTTGTATGACGTCACATCCCTTCAAGATGGCGGCCACCCCCACGAACAGGAAATAAACGTCTCACAAACCCACAGCAAGAGAGTGCACCAAAACATGAGCTCTGCTTGAACCAGATACAAAATAAACGATCCAAAATGGAAGGCAAAGAAGCCATGAAATGGGATGCTTCAGCTTTGAAGGTTAGTCCAAAGATCAAGCAGACAATTCAAATAATATTTGTGAAGATTTTTTTGGTGGGCGTTCAACGCTGTGGAGAGAAAAGTGCAATTCGCCATGTTGGGCAAAACGGAGTTTTTACTTCGTGGCTCTTCTAAGGCTTCTGTACAATATTTTACGCCCTTGAAGCTTAATAGTTTGTAACCTTTACCAATATAGAAGCATTGCAAATAAATTTGGATAGCATTTTTAACAAACTGTCGAAGATATAATAGCGATAAGCTTAGTTTAAACAGTCGCGTGAGGTGGACATAAAGAACAAGGAAAAAGATTCTTGTTGAAAAATGTGATGCTTAATTAAGTTAAATGAAAGATGTGTTGGAACATGTTTTCAGGTAATCTCTTTTAGTTCTTTTCTCTTTGTTCTGGTAATAATTCAAACAATAACATCAAATCATTCATCGAAAATGATGTTGTATTCAATAAACCGTGAAGAATATTTTCTTTTTCAATTCTTTGTTTTTCGCTGTTGTATTGTAATCTTGAATCTTGCTTTCTATTAATAGGTCATCAGTGTCAAATCTTTCACTTTTCAACCTAATTTTAAGCTGTTTTTAATCAAGAATTCAAAATCAAGCCAGTTTAGAGACATTTATTGCGATGTCTTGCCGTGAATGTGGCTTCGATCGCCTCTTTTATTGTTTAAATTGATATTCTTTGAAAACAAAAATATTAATATTTTTACTCGTTTCGTTGGATTCAAGCTGTAGGTGTCGAGGCCTTTAAGATTCCAGTGATCAGTTTAGATTCTATAATCCTTGCCTAAAGTATTCTAAAGAAGAAATATATGGTTTATTTCTTTATATTCATCAAATCACTCGTAATTCTTCCTGTAAGATTTTCGTTCCTTTTCCGTTTTTCTCTTTGGAATAATTTTTTTCTCCTTTAATTGCCTTGAATTATAACTTAAACTACAAGATAAGATGCGTTA
This sequence comes from Stichodactyla mertensii, assembly GCA_011800005.2. Taxonomy (NCBI): domain Eukaryota; kingdom Metazoa; phylum Cnidaria; class Anthozoa; order Actiniaria; family Stichodactylidae; genus Stichodactyla; species Stichodactyla mertensii. The sequence goes on from JAAAQI020124217.1 coordinate 2,969, forward strand.
AATTAACAAAAGAACATAATTTACTTTATTATCGATATTATTTTTCAGTAGACGACTTGTCTCATTTTATATTCCATCTGCTTTCACCACAATTATTGTACAAACGCGTCATGTTTATCTATTGATTTTTCCATTTTGTAAAATAAGATTGTTAAGTGCTTTCATTAGATAGGCTTTTGTCTGTACTGCCAAATTCTTGACAGGATCAAAAACCTTTGGCAGAAATTACAAAGCATTAACGTGAAAGGATAAGATATTTTGTACTGTAAAGCTTACAAACACTTTTTTGTGTACATGGGTGGAAAATTTAATAAACATAACTACAAGAGTTCATTTCCGGTCTGGTATTTTGCATCTGACCTTATATGGAAAAATTACCACAACTTCCTGTGTTTTCTACTGGATGTTATAGAACGAAAAAATAAAAGCATGAGATTGTAATCACAAATAATTTACTACATTAAAAATCAAATACTCTCATGCCTACTGCCATTGATGTCATATTCACCCCTTATGGTGAATAGCTATGTCTTTCTTATTTCAGTCATTTTTAGTTTAACTCCCAAAAAGTGTCTATAAAAGAAAAGGTAAAAGAGTCACTAAACAAGAAAATATTAGGTCTGATTTCCCCTTAATTTGTAAAATATCAATTTAGGAGGGTTGACAAATCAGAACAATGTCTCATGGGAGTGGTTGATTATTATTACGATTATTTGATTTTTAATTTTCACATGTTTACATTTACTTTGGATTAATTTTAAATAGAGCATAATTACTAGGAGTATTTTCTTTTGTTTGAGAGAGAATTAGCAGAAAAATAGAGAGGGATGCATAAAACAAATTGTGTCATACATTATAGAAAAAAGTCCCACTGAGAGCATCTTATCTGTAGAATCTTGAATTTTTAGCCCTATTCCGGTATCTGAAACAACAAGTCAGACTGATTTGCACAAGCACATTGTAAGGGGAGATTCCCATCTCTGATACAGAGCTATTCTTTTGATATTCCTGCCTTGATTTTATTTCAAAGCCTTCCTTTGTCAATATTTGAGCTTTGTTTGTTGTGTGTCCTTTATATGGAAACATAAACGTGACCAACCCTTTTTAAGAACTCTATCAGCTGTAGCAACGAAACTAGTATTGCCTTGTCAAAGGACAACATCAGTAGTCTGTCTGAACTACTGGAAAGATCTTAGGTTTTTACTTTATATCAAATTACGGTATTCAAAATGTTGACCTGCTCTGTGATTGGTTTGCTTACATCCAAGAATAATAAATCAAAGAAGATTGAGGATGAATATAAAGCTGTACAGTGTGAAGCTACTAAAACTGTCTTTAAGGTATTATTACTACACATGCTCTCTTATTCTTTAGAAGTGTTGATAATTTCTGTCAGTGTTTGTTAGTTATAGTTATATGTAATCTCACTATTGAAGTGAAGTGAAGAAAACTTACAATATTTTGCATTTGACATATAAGGTAACAGCTTGTCATAAATAGAAAGCCTCTGTCTTTTTTCTAAGTGTAAAGTAAAGCTAAATGACATGATAATCTCTACTAAATACACTTACTAAAGCTATATCTCTAGTTATTTCATGATTCTTCTTTTTTTATCAACAAGATAAGACAAGTTGACAGATATTTGATCTTCAATTTCTTTTGAATTATTCTCAAACCTATTTCAATTATATCTCAAGGTCATATCTTTGTTAAAACTCAGTTGTTGCCAAATATATTACTTCTGTCCTATAGAGTCTTCACAGTTGTTTGTTTTTGATAAAATAATTTCTTTATTCAAATTCCTTTTAGACTTAAAACTGACAACCTTAATATCTGAAGAACTTTTTAATATCTTTATCATTTACGTTAATCTTTATTAATTTTTTTTTAATGTCCAGATCAGAGTTTAAATCAACAGGTTTTATAAACCAGATGGTGTTTTGGGTGACTAGACTTATTAGTTTGAAGTACCAAATAAGGGTTTCTTTTTATTTTGTGGTTGTATTGAAGCCAATATAAAACAATACCTGAGCACAAGGTGTTAATTATTCATGTCCTCACCAGACACTTGAACTTTAATTAAAACATATTATGATTGTTACTTCTGAAGTCAATGGTAATAAATTCTTTAGTTTTACAGTTATTGGCAGTGTAGTTGCAGTGAGTCAGGAATAGAATTAAACCAGATTTTGATTACACACTGACTAGACTCTTTGTAACTAATCTGACCATACCAAAGTTCCTTTTTCTGTGGAAGACTTTATTAAGCACTCTGATCTGAATTAAACTTGGTCTTAATCCATGTTTAAATTTGATTGGCTGCAGGTATGTATTGATGAAGCCATTTATGTACACATTTCATTCTGTGACTCCATTTTGAATTTTTCAGTCTGAGAGAATTAGACAAGCAACAATTCATTTTTGCCATTCAAATAAATAATCTGTGGGAGTTAATCTGGTATTGTAATAGTCAAACATAACCTGATTATTTTTCCCTCTTCAGGAATTAGATGACTCTGCAATCCAGAAGAAGATAGACTACGAAGTACGCATGCGAGATGGAACTGTTAGACTGCTGTCAGCATCTCACGAAGAGGCACAAGCCCTTGAAGCATCAAAAAACCTACATACAATAAATTCAAGGATCTTAGCTTTGATGAGCTTATTGCAAAGACATAGAGCAAAGTCTGTAAACAAGAGAGTCAGACAAAAGAAACCAAGGTATAAACCCCTTGCAGCAATTCCCAATACAGTTAATTTTGGAGGACAAAACAATGGAATGTTTTAATTCAGACATTGATTCTGAGGAGAGTAAAATTCAATTGTTTTGTCCTCCAAATTGAACTTACTTGGGAAATACTGCAAGGGGTCTATATTGTTTGGGAAAATGTTATAACGAGAATTATGTTCCTCTATATTTTTGTTAATAGTTTAGGCAGTGATGAAGAAGATGGTGCATTAGAACCTTGTAAAGCAAAAGTTTCCTTATCAGGTAGGTGATTGTTTTGATCCTGAAATACTTCATTAGGCATGATTTTTCTCATGCCAGCAATATTTCTGCATTTTTAGATATAAGAATTCCACTGATGTGGACACAAGATGACCATCAGAAAGCAAAGACAGGTATAATTGAAAGTGATTAACCTTTATTGATCCTTCCATCAATCCATCCATCCTTCCATAATTCCTTCCTTCCATAATTCCATCCCATCCATCCCATCCATCCATCTTTCCATCTTTCTTTCTTTCCTTCCTTCCTTCCTTCCTTCCTTCCTTCCTTCCATCCATCCATCCATCCATCCATCCATCCATCCATCCATCCATCCATCCATCCATCCATCCATCCATATATTCATCCAGTCATCTATCCATCCACTCATCCATCCATTTATCAATCCTTCAATCCATCCATCAATCCTTCCATCCATCTTTCCATTCATCCATCCAACCATCCTTCCATCCATTCACATTTTTGACCTACCATCCCCACAGTAACAAGCATTTAAATACTGAATGTTTTTATTTCCCAGAGCAACACATATATTATGTTTTCTGTCTGCTGAAAATGGACGGTCAAGTACTAGATACATCCATGGTAGAAACAGATGAATCTGAAACAGATGTCACCTTTGATGACGTCATAGTCTTGTAAGGAATATCTTCATTTAGAAAGTGAAAAGAGAAAAATAACGTTACAGTGCTTTTCATAATTCTGCAACCTACTGACTCGAGACATCTGGCTGATGTCAGGCATTTTGGCTTCTGTCAATCAAAATAATTACTAACTCAGACTGTTGAAACTTTGAGTGAGGGAAGCCAAAATGCCCGACGTCGCCCAGAAGTCTGGAGTCGGTAGGTTGTAGAATTATGAAAAGTGGCTGTAAGTCCTTAGTGAGAATTGAACCCCACATCCTTGGTTAACTAGGCTGATATAATGTTAACCACTACACCACAAGGACCAACCACACTGGTAATGCCGCACCTGGACCAGTAGTGTATGTGACAACTGCAGCCTGGGATACCAGGGGGTTATTTGTCTCTATGGGAAAGCTGAAATCGAATAAGAAGAGGAGTTTTTAAAACATTTGATAATAAAATTCTGTGATAAAATATTAGAATGTTTAATACACAACATTTCAACGTTTTCAAATGTCATTATCAAGTGATCAAAATTAGGATATATGAAACTTATATACATGAATAATAATTATAAGATACTTATGATTGGATAAAAAATATAGTACCTCTTAAAAAGCTGAATACCGTAAATAATGGGTACAGATAGGAATTTGAAATGAAACTAATTAAGTAATTACATACACTGAAAGCAAATATTTTAGTTTCATTTCTTAATTTAGATATTGAAATTTCATTCTGTTCTGTTCTGTTCTATTCTGTTGTATTTGAAAGTGATAAGAGGATTAGTAGGCAGGAAATGGCATTAATATTTTCATTTTTTAAGAGGTATTTACTAAGTGAAACTTTCATTATCTCATTTTGTAGTGAAAATGTCAGTTCAGACTTCAAACTTGACCTAGAGATATACTACACAGTATCATCAGATAGTGCAGCCAACAGAAATGCACATACAAAGAAACACGTGAAATGGACATCCTCGTCACCAGAGGCTATGAAGTTTGTCCTCGCTGGCCACACCCACCTAAATGTAGATCACCTAGATGACAAAATCAAAACATATGATCTGAAAACTGGTGAGTTACATTTCATTTTCCGTTTATCAATTTCATTTTTTTAACCTTTAAATTTTAAACACTGACTTTTTTCACATGGTGCATTGTTTGAATATTTACAGGACTTGTTGGTGCTAGTTTCTCAGCTTCAACTGTTTCAACAGATGAAGTACATACACCTGAGTTGGCATTATGGGGCCAGGTTTGCTGCCGTCTTGCTGCACAGCCCGATAGCATAGGGGTGGACAAAATGAAAGGGTTCTTAGATGTACAGGTGTGAATCTCATAATGTCATTTAGAAATGCTTCAGTCTTGATCGATGTTAGTATTAGTTTGGTAGTGATCATTGACTTTTAATTTAATGTATTTTATTCAGTGTTTAAATAATGGTCGAAATACCTGGTCCAAAATGTGGTGTGTCTTACGACATTCCTCCATTGCATGCTGGGAAAATGAAGCAGATGAACAAACCATTCCACCAACAGAGACAATTGAGATCAAAATGGTATGTGCAACACTGTATATATAAGGCATTTCATCTGTCATTAGCTCAGAAATTCTTGTTGATTTAAAAGGAATTTTCTTGCATTAACTACATCCCAACAGATTTCTAATGTAGGTGTAATCTCTTCCTATTTCTGAACATGTGGCAATCCCTTGGAAATTAGGTTCTTTCTTAGGGTAACAACCATATTAATGCATCTTCTCAAGTGATGTTGATAAACAAAGAAACAATACCCAAGGGAATGACATGTGTGAAATTACACCTACACTAGAAAGATCTGTCCATCAAAATGTTACATGGGAGACCATGGGATCAGTCCTGTGGTTCACCCATTTATAAACTTAAAATGAATCCTGTTCTGCTTGCTCTTTTTCCTTCTGTGTTCTTGCTGGTTGATTTGCATTTGGTAGTCTCATAAATCTCAACTTTTCTTTCAGAATATGGAGATAAAAGATTCCCTGACACCAACCCTTAAAGACAAGCACATCATTATTCTAGCAAGCCCATCACATGAGAAAGAACCAGTTATATCTACAGATACACAGGAAGATTTCATGAAATGGAAAATGGCTCTTGAACAAACAATACTTAATGTTACAGCATGGAAGAAAGCTTGTAAAACAGAAATGAAAATAGAAAATCCTTCATCACGAAAGGTCTTCTTGCCACCCAAGAAGCTGTATGATGCTGTGGAAGTAACGCTGTCACCTTTGGGTAGGCTTTTCATTTGTTATCAGCTTTAATTTATTGGGAATTAAAGTTGCTATTAGGCTGGGTAATTTTTGCAACTTGTCTCGCAATTTTGTTGCAAGACAAGTTGCATGAGACATTGCCTGGTGTAACGTACCAAAAGTGTCTCTCTGAGTTTTACTTCTCACAAACGTTGTGGCAACTAAATGCGAGACACTTTTGGTATGTTACACTAGGCAATGTCTTGTGCAACAAATTTGCAAGACAAGTTGCAAGGAAAATTTTTTAGTGTAACAGAACCTTAAGGCTTGTTGATGATCCCATGAAACTTGAGTACCATTCATAAATATAAATGAATGGATGAATGAGTGAAAAAATGTTAAAGTGATGGGAAAGAATGGGATTGAAATAAATAGATGTTAAAAAGATAAATAGGGACCTAAATGAATGGTATTAAATGGAAACTAATTAAATGAAAGAGTAGGAAAGTAAGATCAGTAATGAATAAATGGGCAAATGAATGAATAGAAGGATGGGAGAATGAATAAATTAAATGAAAGATAGCATGAGTAAGCAATGAATAAAAAAATGGAAATAAATGTAACATAGACTGTTAGTGAAGAACTGAAAATAAGAAAAATATCTCCATAAAAATGCATGCTTCCATCAAACTACCTAGTATATTCTTTCTCTACTCTATTGTGATCTGTGCTCTGGCATTTAAATCACTTTAAGTAGCTTGTATAATAGTTTTTTTTCTTGAGTTTTCTTAGCTTCTGCATTGTAACATCTTTCTTGTGGTTTCCTTAGATTGACGTAGCATTCTCTGATGACTGGTTACTTTGTAAGTCTGCACATTATTTTCATTTCATCCAGTCATCAGTTACATCCAACATCATGTCATCTCTTCATATTCATTCTTCACATACTGTCGGCTTGTTTCATATCTATAGCCATTTTTAATGTTTGAAACATTCTTCAACTACTGCATTTGATGTATTTTTTTTTCTTGCCATCTCTTGTGCTCTTGCTTTTTTCTTTTCTTTTTGTATAAAGCTTATCTAAGCTCTGGGCTATAGACAATAGACGCATTGTTTTATCTATACACTCAGATAAGAAGACTACAGGCTTGGGTCTTTGTTACTGATCAGGCTAGTGGGAAATAAGATTAAATAGAGAATTTTTTTCAGTCCTCTCCTTAAATCCATTGTGCCTCCTTCCTATTTGATGAGCCCCTTTTTTGAGACATTTTAAGTTGGAACGAAATTCCCTTAGCTAAGAAAGGTGTAGCTCTCACAAATCAACCTTGCCCCCCCCCCCCCCGCTCTGCTTATGCAAAATATAGTTATCAGAAAATGCAATGAATCATGGTATTCATTTTTATCTCAATGCAGCTGACGTTGACCCTAACCTTCCCGTGAGGCCACAGCCTGAGCTTGCATCATTAGAAGCCGACATGACTGACGTCAAATGTACCTATGATATCTGGCAACGACGAAAACCAGAAAACAGCAGTTTAAGAAACGGTAAAAATGGCTCCACTGTGCCCAGCTTTGAATCAACGATTTAGTGTCCGTTTATCGCCGGTATCAAAGAGTCTGATGAATGATTGATGTATATATTATCTAAATAGTATCTAGCTTAGTCCATGTAAAGAATGGCTGATCGTTTTGATTGGGATGATTAATATACTTTATTTTTCTTTAATAATGAATACAGTTTTCTCAATGGCGGCCGAAGAATATGCAAAAGTGATAAAATATAGTTTTTGCTGTCGTAATGCAATGCAATCAAAGCTAGCAGTATTTTTCTCTCTCTCTCTTGCTTTGGCAACAAAATCTTAGACGTTGTTGCATTGAACTGAAATATAACTGTCATCTATCCGTACTAATGTATACACCTCGCAACACAACACGAGTCGTTTAGAGAAAATTTTAAATATTTGAATATTCTGCAACAATCTTTGTGGTCAGAATCTCGTGTCATTACAGTCAGGTAGCGTTGCGAGGTACAGTATTCACTCTAAGAAAAGATATACAATTTCGGCTATCCAAGTTTGCGCGGGAACCAGATCACGTGACTGACATACCCACAGAAGCAGCACAAACTGATAACAGAGTTTGAGATGAAACTTTTGTGGCTTGAATTATTACAGCAAAAAAATTATTTTATTGTTCTTTTAATTTTCTAAACAGTTTCCAAAAAATATTTTTACGGTTAATTATTTTTGAAACTTGATTTTAATTTTCAGAACCAGGGAAGGAATAAGGTATTAAGTTCAGAAAAGTTTTGATATGATTAACTTAAATTTTAACTAAACCGTTTGTTTACTTGACAAGAAAATGGTTGTAAGAGTAGCTTGTAATGGTTGTAAGAGTAGCTGTAGCTTTATCAAGCTACCAGAAAAATATCGTAATCCAAGAAAGCCATCTCAAGTTAACAATTTTGAGCGAAAACGAGTGGTTTTCTGTGCAGACATCTTGTGTGGTCTACCAGGCGTGATCTACCACTGAGGACAATTTTCTTGAAACACGTTTTACTTTTGACAAATGTGGAAGTTAATAATTTCAGTGTTATCAGAGAAGAGAATTTCTCCTTTTTCTTAAGATAACTTTATTTCCTGAGGGTAGACGTGTGACACTTACAAGGAGTACTGATAACCTTATGTTTGAATTTTGGATTGATGATAAATTATTTAAAATTAACGATAATTTCAAGTCAAAAAAGAAGTGTTTTGGCAACTTTCCTAGAATTTATTTTTTACTGTACATGCGGCATGAGTTGTTGCTGCTGCTGCTGTTGTCATAAAGCCAGTCCATAAGGATAGAACATTGATAACTTCTTAGCTTTAACAACTTTAACAATCTTAACCTAAGTATAATAAATAGCTCTAATCCCAATTCTAGAAGAGGATCTTTTGGCGGGCGAATCTACAGAGCACTCAGTTGATGTAATATATTAGTTAAAATCTATTGTGGTCTTTTCGTTTTATCCATGGCGTTATGTGTTGTTCATTGCATTTCTATATCAACTGCGTGCTCTGTAGACTCTCATGATCTTTGGCGCATTATGGTCTGAAAACGAGGATAAATGGGCCCTTATTACTTGAAAAGTAAAGACTCGGACACACGATGCGACGTGGGACATCGCACAACGTGTCCACCCGTACAACTGTTGCGCGCGACGTCGCAGAAGTAGAAACGAGTTCTACTTTTGCGACGCCAATTACACGCGTGGACACACGGTGCGATTTCCCGTTGCTATCAACGTCGCATCGTGTGTCCGAGCGTTAATGCTTCCAATTGCATACCATTCCATTATTCCATCGTTATGCCATTACTATCCTCCCAGACCTAGGATTTGAAGCGAGATGCTGACATTAGGCTGAGAGTAAATGGAGTTCTTTCCCTAGTATTTGACATTACCTGGAAAGTGAACTTGTAAATGTTTGTAAGTACTTTAGATGATCGCGTATGATAATATTAATGTAGAAAGAAAACTGAAAACTGTTAATTTATTGGCCCAGCATAGAAAGCATATTATAATAAAAGACTGGTAGAAAATGCTTGCGCAACACTAAAATCACGATGTCTTGTCTTTGGGGAGGGGTGGGTAGGGAATGAAGGAGATTATTGATACTTTGTATTAGGGGAGGGGTGGGTAGGGAACGAGGGAGATCATTGATGCTTTGTATTAAGGGAGGGGTGGGTAGGGAACGAGGGAGACCATTGGTGCTTTGTATTAGGGAACGGGTGGGTACTGTGGTTTCAATCCTGTCCAGAGGTTCATGTGCGAGAAATAAGTAGAGCAGATATCTGTCACTATTTCAAACCAAAATAGTAGTAAAGACGTTCTAGAGTCGGTCACTTCTGATGCGTGCAACTTGGTCCTTGTTTTGGTTTGTTAACCGCACGATCCCGCTATAGATAAACAGCCATATAGAATGGTATTATCATATCCCTGTAGGATTGATGGTTGTCATAGCGATAGCAATGTTCGGAAACAGAAATCTTCTGAAGAGAAAATGTAACTTTTAGACACAATTTCAATTGTGACCAGGTCGAGAAAATGTACTTTTATATAAAGTAAAAATAATTATTAGTGATAGAATGAAGTTTGCTACGCGTTTATTAGTAAGACAGCAATGAAAACAGTATTTCTTTCCAAATAGTATTTTTTTATTCATAAGGTTTTAATTCAATCTATTAAAAGGTTTTTAAAAGAGGAAATTCACCGGACTTTTCTCTTGTTTCATGAAAAGCTTTCAACCTTCCGGTTTATTTAATTATTTTTCCTTTAGGCCTAATATTCGAAATGTAGAGAAACTATTAGAATTAGTTAATTTTTCACAATATTCCTTTTGTTATGTAAATACGACGACAATACTGACAGCTCTTTCATCCCTCGAATAGCGATAACGGTCCACATCGTTTTCTATCTCGGCTTCTTTACCTTCCGATCAAATAATCAAAGTTGATTTACTAGCGCGAAAAGGCTGCCCAAATCATTGCTTAAAAAGACAACTTTATTTCGATATTTTGCCGACTTGATTTATTTTCTTTCTTGAAGTTATTAAATATTAAAAAGAGCTAGGGAATGAGTAAGTCTCTATTACAAAGCAGTTGCCATGTAGAGTTCAAAGACAGGTGCTTTTCGGAATGATGTCGACGATGTGAGAGGTGCAAAACGTATCTTATCTTTCTCTTTGATTTACTTAGTCCAGCGACATGAAGAATATCTTCACAGCTGTTTTTTTCCTCCTTCAAGGATTTCTATCGATCAAGGTTTGTGTATTTATCGGTATTTTGTATTTTAGCTTTTGAAATTTCCCAATTTAAGCAAAACTGTAATGTTTATACATAATCAAGAACTTGTATCGCTTTTTTCAATAACTTTCTGGTCTTTTTACACGGATAAGAAAGACTGTTAGCTTTTTACTATTAATATTGAATCTTAAGTCTTCTTTAAGATTAAATTATTTGCATTTTTTTACCAGTTTCTCTTTTCAATCCACAACTGCCTTCAAAAGTCTTCAAATATCGTATGCTGTGCAAAGTTTTTTTGAAGTTTCACCAACTTCGGAAATATAGAATCCAAAAAAGGTGACCTTGTTAGTTTTGATGAAAAGACAGCTAAATTATTTCAAAACTCGAGTCTTTGAATAAGTTTGTGGTTAGTGAAGGAATGCGTCATATACTTCCAAAATTTCTTTAAACCTATAAATTTCTCTAACATTAAAATATTTCAAAAATTTCTAATATTTCAATTCTTTTTTTCTCGCTTTTTTGGTTGTCACAGGAAAAAATCAATAAATCTGGAAAAATATTGTGAAGAACCTCTCTTGAAAATTACCTACAGAACAAGACATTTAACTAAGTCATGCATGAATAAATGAATAACTTCAAAAACGTATTCATTTATTCATGACTTACGCTTATGGTGGTCTCTTCCCTGTTTCATAGTTCAGGAAAGTTCTTTCCAATTTTAGCTCAATTTTGATGTTTTTCAGTTAAGCATAAAATATCTTAGGAGATTCTATTTTTCTTGGGCTTTAGTCAGTTAAACTAACTTGAAAAATGAAGGAAGTTTACACTCAAATAGTTTCCTCTCGGTATCTTGTAACCCCGCCAAAAATAAAAAGAACGAACGAACGAACCTCCTTAGTTTGCTCAGGAAGCTGATATAACTATGGTTTTCATTTATGAAAAGAGGAAATTTAATAGAGTCATTATAATTGATCGTATGACTTCCAGGTCTATGGTTTTCAATTTGACGTGGTTAAAACAAGTGACTGGCAGTATCCAGGACGTTGTTTGGACCTGTCTCTTCAGATGACACTAACAGCGAACACTCCCATCAAGGTTAGAATCAAATCCCCTTTCAACAACTCGGCCGCAATTCTAAAGATCAAAGAAGCAAAGCTAAAGTCATCGACTTGTGGTCAGTTCTCTGGAAGCTCGAACGCTATTTTAACATCCAGGGTCAATAATCCGGATATTAACGATGAATCTACGATAGACTTGGGGAATGTTCTTGTTTCTAGCACATGCTCCATGGCTGTAGGAGTCAAGGTAAGTAGAGCGGTTTTCGTATGAGTGGGAAACGTAACAGTACTGACGTACAACACGTACACGGTACGGTATGCAGTAACACTGAAATGGCTTCCCATAAGAATGGTTATCGTATG
>JAAAQI020124228.1:0-15038 GCA_011800005.2 Stichodactyla mertensii
ACAAAGGAAAAAGTCCCAAAGGAATGACACGTGACCTGTATTGGGAAAACAAACACGCCCAAGCGAATAAGGTCTATAGGGTAGTTTATGCATGACTGCATGTAACAACTTGACTCGACCGAATCGACCCCTGTTACACCAATCACAGTGCATAAGATTACTGCTCACCCATTAACACTGTTTAGACACGGCACTACCACCGTCACGGCACGGAACATCGGCACCGTAAGTTTTTTTTTTTACACATACAACAACTCATTTATAGGTATGCATAGTGTGTAAAATTACCATTTCATTGAGGAGATCCTCTGTCAGAAACTGATCCTGTTGAACAGTGAAGTTCACGTGCATGGGGATCCCCAGACTGTCTGGGTTATTTTCAGGGGGTTGCATTACCCAGAAGGCGCGAAACGTCGATTCCTTGGTGGGTTTATATGTATCGTACGGAGCTGCAATAAAGAAAGATACAAGCTCTCGATATCTTATTCCTTCGGCAAGAATGAAAGAAGTTTCCGACCCTTTCTCCATCGGCGCACAGGCATAAAGACATTTAAAGCCACAGTCGATTAAACCAAAGGGCAGGGCAAGTGTGACTGAGATCATTACAAGAATCAACCACCGTCACTCTAATACGGTACATTTGGGATTTTACATTTATGTATAGGACAATGCAGCAGACCTTTAGTTAGGCATTTAGAATGTCATAACACGGAGATCAAATACATATAGACTCTCTTCGTCTTTGTGTTAGTTTATAAGCCGGCGATGCACGGTGCAATTTTTTCTCGCGCAGGCAATGCGATTTTAGAGATTTTGTCGCGAGAGCGAAATTACCGAGTGTATCATGTCTGGCAACAAAAAGTTTATTGCAGAGATTTCAAAAATTTGAACTTTTCTCTGCAACATTTTGAACATTGCACGACTCGTATCGAATGGTGCAGCGTGTATGAAAAGCATTAGCCATTTCAAACTTAAGATGTCTTAATGACAATATTATTGTGTCTTTTGAAATTCTCCGACAAAGAAAGAAATAATACTCAAGTGAAAAACATGTGATCTGAAATGGGAAACAAGACACCTGAATAGAAAAGGGAACTACATGTATGGTACCACAGAAATAAAATCGCAAACTTACAAACTATGATGCCTATACATGGTTCATGAGGTCCACTGAGGGCTTGTTGGGCCATCCTTTGGTACTTCGCCTGGCTCTTGATATCCTGAACGGATGGATCTGCCTGGTAGCTGGGGTGACTGTGGTACCAACCAACCACTTGTAGACCTCTCTTACGTATAGCTTGTCGAAGCTGTCAGATAAAGACACCAATGTGTAAGTAGAAAACGTAAAGTAGGGCCTTCTACATCCAAACAGTTTGACTGGACGAACTTCATTTTTCTTGACTTTTGCTTGGTAGAGAACTAAAGCCACTAAAGTCGTGATCGGAAGGTTTTTTTATGGGTGATTTTTGACTGATTCAGAAGCCAATCCATAGCAGTTATACTAGATTTAAAAATAATTTCTCAATATATATAAGTTATTATTCGGTTAAGCATGTGAACGACCGTGTCTTTTTTTTTTCGAATTATGTAGCATTTTTGCGAGCTTTAATTACATCTATGAATCTGCAAAGAAAATAATATATTAAAAATGAAATAATTGCTTACCTCTTCTTCTACTTTAGGAGCATTTTCTTTATCTGCAAAACGACATCGGCAAGGAAATGCTTGGATAATTTTCATATCTAAAAAATAAAGAAAAAGGTAGAATTCAGAAAAGTTGACAATTAGTAACATAAAACTAAATTTCTCTCGCATTTTCGACTTTTTAAAACTAAAAGGGCTTCGCTCTTCCTATGTTAAATTCCCATTCATTTACTTACGATGAGTTTGGGGATCCCATTTCCCTGCTAAGTATCCTGTAATTTCGCTTGTCGTCAGGTGACAGTGGTAATCCTATTAAAAACATTGGTTTAATAAAATGAATGTAAAAGACTTGAATACAATACAAAAAAAAACATTAAGTGAAGATTATGGTACAGTACATATAATTAGACACAACTTTCAAAACAATTTTATTTGGATAAATATAGAGAGTCAGATCTGGAGTTAGAATATATATTTTTTAAATGTATATAAGATTGAAGAAATCTACCCTTTGTGAGTTACCAGCAACCCTCCAAACAGAGACCCTTCAAGCAATCATATGTGTACACCAAATTGAAAAATCATTGTCGGGTTCAAAAAGGTTGAATCATTGAAGGTAAGACCGAAAGGGGTAATGGGTAAGCACTCAATAAAGCCCATATTTACTATTATATGCATAGGATATTGTTGCAACTCTCGAGCATTGCTTTGAATTCTCAAAGAAAGCAATTTTCAAGAATTATAGCAATGCACAATGCATAAAAGCCCATTTAAGTCAAAACTTAAACTTACATTTGAATTTTACAACAAACTACATCATTCGGCTTTGTATACATCCAAATTTGCAGTCAGTTCCTCCATCTCAGATGTCAGATTCAGATCGCCGACCATCAACGTTTTTTGAAACAGGTATATCAGTAATCATCAATGTCCATACCATAATAAGATACTTACTATGAGAAGCAAGCAGTTTGTTGAGATGTCAATAGAGAATGGCTGCATTTTGCCAGTTGTTGTAAAGTCCACTAACTCAACTAATGTGTGAGGATCACTGTTTTCAATACAAAAGTTCAGTGTTAATATAAATATCTAAAGATACACATCAGAAGGGAAAGCTTTACGATGCAATCACTGGGTCATAATGTGCCCCAACTATTACAAAGCTGGGTCAAACCATTGTGAATAAATACCAGATAGTTTCGGATTCCAGCATCTAAGTTTCTCATGATTCCTTAACCACAGATGGACCAGCAATACCCAAAAAATTGGCCGAGATTGAGTTTCAGAAGCCAATCAAAAGACTGCCCAGAAATGATGATTGACAGTCAACTGATGATCAGCCAGGAATAGTTGATGCATCAGCTCTCAGTACCAATGTCAATGATGTTGTGATCTCACCATGCAAAGCTGTAATTTTTCATGCCCAAACAATGCTTTAGCCATTGGAACAGATTTCATATGACAGCTCATGGCACAGATGTGACATGGTCAAGGCTTGGCAAGGCATAGCAAAATTTTAGAAAACATTATGGTCATTCAGTCATTATTATGAAAACTGCTTTATTATTGAAGTGTGACCCTAAAACCACCTTAAGATGCTGCTGGAATTTGTAGCTTTCAGACAGATGTCAATCAAATTACATGTATAATAGAAATGGACTAGTTGGTTTCACAGGTTTGACAAGTCACAGAAAATTAACTTGATTGACAGCCATCTAGACTGCAGCTTTGTCTGAAACTGTAGATCATCTTTTCCATTCTCACCTGTCCAGTTTCACAGAAGAATGTTTCACAGACATTCTGGTTCTAACAGATCTCTTCCTTCCTGCTGATAGAGGTGGTGATGACAATGGAACAGGAAGATCATGGGCTGAAAAGAAAAACCAAAATGGAGTTCAATATTTCAATATTACATAATATGTAGTTGACAACTTAAGATGGGTAATAACTGTTCTGTGGTAAGTGTATAACAGTTGTTTAAACCGGACAACCATTGTCAGTTAGGTGTTGGTGGATTGGCAGTTGGACAATCGGCCATTTGTCAGTCAAAAGGTGGATAGGGGGTGCAATTCTGCACTATTAACTGTTATTTCTTAACTTTGTAATTATAATTACTTTTGCTTCTATGTTTTACTACTATATGTTGGAGAGAACAACAATTTTTCAGATGGGTATACAGCTATATCAAAGGAGGTTGAAGTGGTGAACAGTGATTGGAAATCAGTGAGGTAAAATTACCAAGTAAAATGAGACCTCTTCAATAAAAATTAGCAAAATGAATGACCCACACTACATGCCATCTACTGTAAGATCTAATGGTGCAGGCAATTGTTTAGGTATGAATATGAAGAAATTCCTACTGTCCCACAGTTCCTTTCTGTCATGAAATCAACAATCACTGATCACCATTTCCTGTTTGCCCTGTTAACCTTTTTGAAATAGCTGTAATGCAGCTGTCTAGAACTTGATGGGTATTAACTAAATAGGCCATTTGCACTAACAGGTCATGTGACCACAACTTCCTTAAATCAAGCTCCGGTATCAAAATGAACTCCAGAAATGGAAAGAACATCTCAATATTGTAAGAAGGTGAAGTTTCAGCTCAAAATGTTTGATTAAAAATGGCATGAAATATAAAATTTAGAATTTTATTAGGATTTGTATGGGAAAATGTGTTGGATGGCAAGCTCGTGCCATCCAGCTCATTTTCCCCACAAACTCTTAGAAAACATCAGATTTTATAATTCATGCCATTTCTCCTGTGTCAAACACTTTTAGCTAGTGAAACCTTACCTCCTTACTAATATCGAGATGCTCTTTCCATTTCTGGAGTTCATTTTGACACTGGTGCTTGATTTAAGGGGGTTGTGGTCACATGACCTGTTAGTGCAAATGGCCTATTGGTGGTAGTGACATACCAAGTGGACTTTTGAGAACAGGTCCAGGTGATCTGAGGAGAGGAGATGTCACTGGTGAATGTGAAGACGGCTTCATGTGGAATGATGATTGGCTAGCTTGAAGGGATAGTGACTGTGCTGTCAAACTTGGAGATGTTATTTTTCTGTACAGAAAAAAAAGCAATTATGATATCTTATAGTCATAGATTCTTCACTAAAGCCTTAACTATAATTGTATTAGAAAATACTGATGGTTCTGCATACAGTACAGCAACTGGCATATCTGAAGCTCGGTCTAGGGCCCCCACATCTGGTTAATTTGGGGATTGATGCATGCTTGTTTTGTGGGTTTTAATATTTTGACAGATCCAACAAGCAAATGGAGTCAACCCTGGAAAACATTGTGGTTCTATAATTGCAATTTTTTGGTCCTTGTACTTTTTTCATATGAATGCAACAATTTCTGTGCTTAGGAACTACTCATAAAGGGGGTGGTGTAAAAATGAATGGAGCTCTTTTTCTGCAGGCCCAGTATAAAATGAGGTTGAAAAAGTGATGACCCCTCTCCCAGTTTCCATGCAGAATTGCAAATGACCCACCTCTAATGTACAATTTTTATAGACAGCTGATCCCTTCCAAGAATTCCAAGAATTCCAAAACCATGTAACCTACCCCTTTTTTTAAAGCTCCCACCCCCTTTAGTTTATGACCAGTTCCTTAACAATATCCCAGGATAAAGCTATTACTGTAAAATAAATGCCTAATCTTGCAATAATTCTAATTTTAATGATCATCAACTTAGGCATGACAGTATACTGGCCAGTTTACATGGTACAACTATTTCTTACAACTGTCACATGCAATCTGCTTACGCTATGCTTACAACAAACAATATATCATGTAAATCAGTCTTACAACTTGCTCACAACTGTTGTGTATGACAAGAAAAAAGTTGTAAGGTTGATTTAAATGAAGCAATTTGTGTTGTAAGCATAGCATAAGCAGATTACATGCGACAGTTGTAAGCAAAAGTTATACTGTGTAAACCAGCCTTAACAAACCAACTAACCTAATTCCTTGAGGGGCACCACTTGGAGATTTCAGTCTTGGTCTGCCAGGTGGTCTAGATCCTGGTGGGTTTTTTAGTGACTGTGATGGACTAGAAAGGCGTGGACGTCCTGGTCCTCTGTGATGTACTGGTTTGGAAACAGCTGCATTTGCTCCTGAAGATGCTGGTTTCTGCTTTTGATCAGTTGTTGGGGTGGCAAATGAGGTTGTGCTGGATGAAGATGTTATGGTAGCTGATCTTTGTGATTCTGTTTTTGGTGGTGAAGTTGATGTTGCAGTTGGTGATATGAGTTTAGGAGTTGTCTTGACCTGTGAAAAAAGGTTGCAGATTTATTCTTTAGTTTATTTTATTATTTGAGATTTTGCCAGAAGCATGGTGCTATACAACAGGACTTAAATTCCTCTCTGTGTAGTACATTACACCAAATCTTGACCCCTTAAAAACCCTGGAACTCATTGCAAAAAAAACATAAAAATCAAAATACAATTATGCACTGGACAATGGACTGTAACCTGAGTGTGAAGGGCTACAATGTATGAGCCAAGATTATGCATTATGTGTACAGTTTTATAGACTTCCATAAAGTTTAATTGTTAAGAGATTATGAAAGCAAGTTGACATGAATTTTTAGCCATCAGGAGGTTATGGTAAAATGCAGAATAAGATAGCAAAATCACTTATTCACTGTGTTGTTGGCATGTGGATGTCAGATAACAGCATCTGGTTGGCAAAGCACATTGGATGCTTGTCATTTTGTCATTCAAAATTCATAGGGAGGGAAACTGGAGAAAAATCCTCAAAACACAGGAGAGAACCAACAAACACTCTACTCACAAGTGATAGTGAGTAAAATTGTTAAATGCTATATAACATTTACATGTTATATAGCATTCAGTCTTTTTGGTACTCACAATTCCTGAAGTTGTTCCAGTCCTGTGTTTCTTGAACCAAGTAGTTTTATACTGATCCAATTTCCGTCCTTTATATTTGACCTAAGCAATATAAATACAACTTACATGTAAATGTACACAACTCAGTCATGCAAACACTTGTACCATCTTTTTGCGATGGAATCAGAATTTACCACCAATCCTTCCTTTACAAGAAAGGGTTATGGGCATCTTTTGGAAAGATTAAATTGAATGAGGAAAGTCTAAAGTACATGTATAACAAGTAAGTTAAAAACTTCCATAGCCACCCAAATTAACTGCATTTAAAAGCATGTCCTAAACCTTCTGTCTTTGCTTTTACACATATCACATTATAGGCAGATATAATATATAAAACACTGCTTATGGTCATTCAGAACATGGTCTGAATGACCATAAGCAGTGTTTTATTCTATTTTTTCTGTACACAATATATACTTACTGAAGCCCATCCACAGCCCGATTTCTTTGATGGGTTGACCATTCTCTTACAGTAGATTGCCCAAGCTGATGGTGAATTGAACTGTTTATTTGCCTCTGGCCATTTAATACGTCCATCTGGAAGAAGATCGGCATAGAACTTTTGGCCCTGGAAGACAAATATTAATACCCTATACTTTAAACATATCTATTACATGTGCATGTGAATGTATTAAGTACATGACTTTTTCATAATAAATGCTACATTAGTACAGTACATAATATTCAATTTGGATTTATAAAGCAGTTGTTTCATTAATATTCAAGTTCACAGACATCAAGCTAAATCCAAATCTAATAGAGCAAACTTGACAACACTTGGTGCTTACTTTGTCATCGCATGATGTATCCATAAACTCTACATGCAAAGTGATAATAGAGCATTTTTGTGCAAGTGGCAAATATATGGAATTACAGCACATACACACCCATGGTAAGGCAGCCACTACTAACAGTAACACTAAAATGTCTTCCCATTGTTTATGTGAGAATCATCCATGATCACAACATGCAGTTATGGTTAGTATTGTACAGCTATAGTACGGCTACAAATTTGCTATATTATTTCCTACTCATATGATGTGCTATATGTGGACTTCCCTGTGTTGCTAATCTCTTGTTTTTTTGTACATAGCTCAAAATTCTTACCAAGTAATCAATGGACAACAGCTTTTCACCAGGTTCCATAACCCCATCCTCTATTAACATGGCTATGGTAACACCTCGACCAGTCAGAAAGGACCTTGGTTTTCTAGCTTTAGCTGATTTTGATGGTTCAACTTCAACTTCCCCTTCTTCTTCTCTATCATCCTCCTCCTCTTCCTCCTCCTCTTCTTCCTCCTCCTCTTCTTTACTATCATCTGCATCATCTTCCATGTCTTTATTTTTCTTGTTTGCAATGCTAGCTTGCAGTGGCTCTATTTCTAAAAATCATATGTGAGTAAAAAAATAATGTATAGCTCCTATCTAAAGAACTTAATTATCCATGGGTGAGAAGGAAGGGGATCATTTTTACAATGAAAATTTTTTCTGCCTCCTCCTCATGCAAGATGCAAGAAGTAATCAGGACCCTCCACAGATGCCAAAAAATGTGGACCTACACTTCCAAAATTTTAGATGCCTATCCCTTTTTGTGATACATAAAAAATGAGGACTTTTCCTTTATTTAAACTCCTGTTCCCCACCAAATAGCATTTCCTGAATATAACTCCTTCAAAAGCTTCTTCTTATTCTTGTTCTTTTCTTGATTGTTTATTTGGACAGTAGTTGGGAATAAGACTTTTGGCTTTGTTTTAGCAGTTTTGTGTGTGGACTGCAGTGACAATACACCACAGGCAACCCAACCTATAATTACCAAATAAATTTTCCAAATATGGACTTGTACCCAGTCGCCACTTAATTTATTTTACCTGCAAAGGAATCTAGGAAGGGGATCGGGGGGGTGCAAAGGCACTTGATTGCGATCTTACCAAAAAGAAGAGAAGCGACTGGATACGAGTCTGTTTCAGATATACATATGAACTATGCTTAGGGACCAGTCATTATTTATGGGGGGAAGGGGGGGGAGGCTGGTGCAACAGTGCATGTCCCATACATCACCAATGTCTGATGACAATATATTAGCACAAATTTCTATAGCCTCCCTTTCTCCTTGCATAAAAATTGGTGACCCCCTCCCCATTTGCACCAGCCCACCCCCTCTAATAAATGACTGGTCCGTTAATTTATCCGATCTCCCTGAAACACACCTTAGTTTAGCAAGCCTCAGTATTGATTAAATAGAACAAGTTCTTAATGTTAAATGTAATACTAAAACGATGCTTTTTCGATGAATGATTTCTTTGAAGTTGATTACAGTAAGAACGAAAAAATTAATCAAAGCAAGTCCTATACGAACTAAATAAACATTATTTTTTTTTCTTAAAAGTTTAATTCAAAAGATACTACATGGAGTAAATTCATTGAACAATTCAAACGCATGTTAAAGTAGTGTCGAAACTTCAAGGCAACACATGCCGAACACAGGCGATTTTTCTTGAAATTCATGACTAAAACTACCTTGTCCTTAACTCCAGCAGCTCGAAGATTTATCTTTGAATGCCAAATGCACACACTTACCCATTTTTAATGTAAGTCAGCTTCTTCTTAATGGCGAAGACAACGTATGTCTGATCGAGAAACGCGAATCACCGAGGACTCAGAACCACCAATCGTAACGCAGTCGGAAATCTCCGGAAATATTGCATGTAAGAAGTGAGTTTTACATAACTTTTGGCGAGTGAGTTCCGAAGTTCGTTCGGAAGTTCCGAAGTTTAACTTGTACTTTAGAAGTTCACAACCGTAGTGTAATCCGCGGATATTGAGTCTTATTTTGCAAATTCTTCTGGTTTTTCTCCTTGACGCCATCCTTAGGCAAAGCACAGCCCTTCTTTGGTGGAGCAGCTTCCTCAGTATAAATCTTGAAGTTTATATCAACGAATGAGGCAGTTCACGCTTTCGTCCGCCATTTTGAATTGGGGCAAACGCGGCAAAATATATAGAAATCTGGATCACTTTGACTTCCCGTAACTCCGCTTTGTTGGGTTTTCAAAACTTAAACTTCAGTAATCAGCAGGCATGCATACCAGTCGTCAGACTGAAAGCAAGACCAATGTAAGTGTTTTACTTTTTACGAGTCAATCTTTTCACAAATGGTTATTGTAACCTCGAGCTTATTTGCATATTCACGAACGTTTTACTTTGAAAACGAAAATCTTATAGACTAATGGCGGACGAAAGCGTGAACTGGCTTATTATCGAACTTCCGCAGGAAATAGGTTTAAAGTTCACCAAGAACAAAGTTCGTTGTGAACTCCAAAGTACAAATTGAACTTCATTCGTCAAAAGTTATGTGAAACGCACTGTAAAAGAATCCTAAAGTGTATGATTAATTTTTCATTTACACATTACTGAAAATGTGTTCCCTATTAACTTTCTAAAACAAAGTAAAATAATCTCTGTGAGTGCCGAACATGTTTTGAATAATTTTTCATCGTTTTTATGTTAAAATCGTGATTCGTTATTTTTCGTATTAAAATCGTGAGTTGCTCGACCTATCGTGCTCGAATCGATAATCTGTCGATACAATCTGTGAAATTGGATGAGGTAATACATAAACACTTTCCTGCCACGGTATTCCTACTTCTACACAAAGCTCCTCTTTCGATCTTTCTCTGCAAGCGTTTCATCTTCAGTCACTCGGTTTTCAGCATTTTAATAGCTCACGATTTACCAGTAAGTTTTCTATCATGAGCGGTAAGCCTTTTGAGAGACTTCCCACCAACGTGGTCCCAAAAAACTATGATCTCACCCTTGAGCCTTCATTGACTGAATTCACTTTCAATGGAAAGCAAGTTATAGAAGTTGAGGTAAGCTCTCAAGCCCTTAGTGATATCTAAGATAATGCAAAGTTTTAGGAAATATCGTAGGCTTATTTGTACTTTCGTTTTTCACTTTCTCAAGGTGAATAAACTCTAGAGTTAACTAGCTTAAAGGCCCTTTGCACGAACATGTCACATGACGAGACATGAAAAGACTGAACTCCAGAAATCAAAAGAGCATCTCGATATTACTAAAAAGGTGACGTTTCAGCTCAAAATGTTTGACACAGGAGAAATGGCATGAAATATAAAATTGAAAATTTTATTGGGATTTGTATGGGAAAATGTGCTGGACAGCAAGCTTGTGTAGTCCCTGCCCTGTACATTCTTCCATACAAACTCTTAGAAAACATTGGACTTTGTGTTCTGTGCCATTTCTCCTGCGTCAAGTATTTTGAGCTGAAACTTCACCCTTTTACTAATACTGAGATGCTCTTTTGAGTTCTGGAGTTCATTTTGACACTGGTGCTTGATTTAAGGGAGTTTAGGTCACATGACTTGTGTTTGCAAATGGCCAATTCATTAATTTAAGGACATTCATGGACATTGTTTCTGCACATCCTTTGTGTGTGTGTACTTGAGCTCTTTAGAATATGAGAGGAACGCCTGGATGATTTTCTTTATAAAACAAATGGGATCAAATTTTAAAATGGTGGCCAAATTTTCAAAGTTTGCTGCTCAATATCTATAGTGACATTTATAATGTACTTCAAAATGAAAAAAATTTCAATGAAGGGGAGTGAATGGCACATAATTTATGAAAAAAATCCACTTCTACATTGATATGAGGTGCATACAATTTAGTTACACCACACAGATAAAAGCCTTATAAATGCTTTGTACTTGCTTTTTCAAACATGGCTTATTGTGTCAAGTGATCCCCATTTTTATTTGATTTTTTGAACAAGCATATCATGTAGTATGTGCAGGAAAAAATCAAGGAATTCTCAATGCAACTTCATTTGTCCTTGATTGTTTTTAAAGTGCCTATCAAGCTGCCAACGATGCTCTTAGTATAGAATCTATGAGGTGAGTTGTTCAATGACAAAAAATTTATATAGTTTGAGTGATGCGTTTTGAAGTTGTGCATTTTGAAGTTATGAAGGTTTTTCTATTCCATATGCTATAATGGCTGTGATGTCAATGCAGTCATCATTTAAAATACAAAACTCTACTGAAACAGAGAAATTGAATTTTGAAAGCATCTCTGTTTTACACATTGCTCTTATAAAAATTATTGTTTCTTAATTTTGGCATGGTAGTTAGCATTCCTGAATACAAGGTACAACAAACAAAGGTGAAAGACTGCCTTGTCATCACAGTCATTAGCATATGGAATGAAAAAACCTTTGTAACTTCAAGACACATCACTAAAACTATATATTTTTGGGGGTTCATTCAACAGCTGACCACATGAAGAATCAATACTGAGAATATTGTCAGAAGGGTTATAGACACTTTAAGTATTTTTTAAATCTGTACTTACATGGATGTTACATTATTCTTTATATAATTAATGATAAGTCTCTTAGATACTTTGATTTGCTTGTTTCACCTCATTTGTACTCAAATTCTCATAATGCTTTGTGGGCTTTGATGTATATTTCATATTATGAATATTGTTACCTGTGTTTATTTCCCAGGTTACCAAGGCAACCAACAAGGTGGTCCTTAATTCTTTAGATATCAAAATAAGTTGTGCAAAGTTCAGTGACGGCAGTGTTGGTAAGGAATAAAGTTTTGTTGTTTCTGCCTGAATTGGACTAGTGTAATTGCAGAAATGAAAAATTAGATGGGATGAGCATTGCCACACATGTGATGGTGTTATATCATGCGTTACTGGGTTGCACATTTACACTGTAATAATGCCCAATTAATGCACTGCCTCTCATTGCTGGGGTTGCAGGTTCAATTCATGAGCCTGCTATCTTGTGTGAAGTTGTTTGTTAGTTCTCTCCTTTGCTTGAAGGTTTCCTCTGGGTTCTCTGGTTTTTCCTCCCTCTTCAAAAATCATCTCCTAAATTCTTATTTCATCTTTGGACGTTCACCTTAGGTTAGAGCCTACATGTAGCTCTGCAGTGAATGTCCAACATTGTTGTGCAACAATGAAAAGCCTTAAAAAGGTGACATGACTGTCTCAGTCATGGTGTGTTCTCTGTTCTCTCTGTAATCCTGTGCTGCAGCATGTTGAATCACATCATGTATATTATCAGTAATGTCTCTAATGTCTCAGTAATCACTAAGACATGGAATTCTGTCATTATATAATCAATGGCATCTTTGTACTGTGTGGAGGAAATGTGCTCTGCATATTGTACAGTATAATGCATCATTGGTACTAAAAGTAAATTTGAAATAAGACGTGTGCAACTTAACTTATCCACCATGTTATAAACATCATTACATTGCTGTTGAAGTTACGTATAGGGACAGTAAGACAGCAACTGAGACAAAAAACAAAAAAAAAACAAACAAAACAAAAAATAAAATATATATCCCCCAGCACAATACAGATAACAAAAAGAAACGGAGCACTACAGAGCAGACAATACACGTATACCGGTAGTCGTGCCATAAAATCACCAATGCTCATTACAACACAAGATTTACATCCAATAAAAATACTTAGCATAGGTCCATGACTATAGTCCAATTATTATGGCATATCTCTGCTATATAAAATTATTATATCCACATCCACTGGAAATGAGCAATTGCACGCTCTGATTGGTTCCTCTACTACTAGGATATCAGCTCACATCCCATGAATAGAGAAGAAAACAAAATGGCGGAGCGTTTTGCTGACGTTATTTCGCTTTTTAAACTTGAAAATAATAAATTCTATATTTCTCACAATCCAGTGGATGTGGATATAATAAAACAATTATTCCACTCAATCTCATCGTACATGGCTCATAGCCGACTCAGTGCTGCGCGCCTCGTCGGCTATGAGCTCATGTACAACTCGATTTTGTGGAATAATTGTTAATTATACAAAATTTTCTAAATGCAGTTCAGTAACATTACAAATCATTAATGTGTATGACTAATATTTTCTAAGATCTGAATGCTACTGACATAAGCTGCAGCAAGGATGATGAAACTGCAACTCTTGTGTTCCCTTCTGAACTTCCTGTTGGTAAAGGCAACCTTCATGTTGATTTTACTGGTGAGCTGAACGATAAAATGAAAGGATTTTATCGCAGTAAATATGTGGATGATGGGAAAGAGAAATACTGTGCTGTCACCCAATTTGAGGTAAATATGTGCAGCTGTCTGGCTATTTTTACATTATTATTTTCCTAGTACCGGTAACCAGAAATTACATGACGTTACCAAACAAAATAGCACTTGAATTGCTAGCTTTATGTCAATTACTGCAATATGATTTTGATATTCAGTTAGCTTTTGTATTTTTGATTTTTAATTTTGATTGACTGAAGCTAAATTGGCAAAAAACAGTTGAGTGTTTGGATGTCTGAGTTCGCATGATTTTGCAAATTGCAGTAAAGAAAGTATTTTCAGAATTCCCTGTTGTAATATCATTTACTGATCAGACTACAGTAGAGCCTACAAGTACCTACATGTAACTCTGTGCCCATTGAAAGCTTGCTATATATACAAAAGCTTGGTGCAAGCATTACTACATGTACACAATTAAATGCATTTATTGGAGAGGGAGGGGGTATAAAATAAACTTCTTGCTTTGGTCGCATAAATATTCCAAAGGAATATAATGCATATTTTTACTTAATTTAAGCCAACAGATGCCCGCAGAGCTTTTCCATGCTGGGATGAGCCATCACACAAGGCAACATTTGATGTAACATTAGTTGTGCCTAAGGACCTGGTAGCCCTCTCAAACATGGTGAGTTAGATATATATTTTTAATCTAATAGATATGATCATAGATGTTACTCAAGGGCAGATCCAGGGGAGGCCCATCCCCATAGAGATGAGCTACTTGCAGTCAACTATGGATTTAATATTATAATAATTACTTTTAGTTCTCAAGTCCCCAACATAAATAGTGCATTCTCCCTCAAAAAATCCTGGATCCACCTTCACTCACTCTTTATTTCAATTTGAAATAAATCTACCAAGATCTTGCCTTAAAATGATGACTCTTGAAATAAGCCTTGAATTGTTTGTACTGTCTTGTACAGGGGTTATCCATGGAAACATTAGTGGGAAGACAATAATTCAAATGTTACATGATTGTACAATAAAAATTTCCTTCTTTCTCACTTAAGTGAAAAGTGTAGTAACAAATCTTGAAATCAGCCATGGGTTACTTGTAGAGAAAGTAGAAGCAAATACATTTAGCCAGCTAGGTGTTGGTCTATGTAACATGCACTAGTTGGTGTATGTACTGGTCTGGAATGATCTATAATATATCTTGTCAAACATTTATAAGAGAAGTGAATTTCTGTGATGTGCTAGAGCAGGTGAACATTAAATAGGAACTTTGGAGTGTGGGAATTATTCTGATAATTTCTTTTTCTGATATTATTCTTATTTTATTTTAGAATATCATTGAAGAAAAACCAGCAGATGATGATAAATCTCTCAAAGTAGTCAAGTATGCTCGCACTCCTAT